>ML104435.1:35424-49185 GCA_003697995.1 Taxidea taxus jeffersonii | reverse complement strand
TATATATATATATATATATATATATATATATATATATGAATGTGTGGGTGACTTATGCATAAAATGTTACATGTATATATGCAGACATGTCAGTATATGACTATAGGAACATGAAAAATATAAAAAGATGTATTTTTAGTTTGTGGCAGATTACTTTGTATTGGTCAAAGGGATCATATCAAATGGAAAGAACTTCATAGTGGACCTGATATATGACACAAATATTTAAGAAGGTTATAATCAAGTAGTAATGGGAGGGCAGGCTGAGCAAATATTAGCAAACATACTGAGCAGTGGAGCAGATGGCAAAGATGTAAGATAGATTTTCCAGTGGCTGAAGGAATTCCAAAACCAATGGAATAGGTCATCAGGTTGCCACCGTGTATACTGAAAAAAAACCAGAAAGTTTCTAAAGCTCACTTGCTTCATAAGTTTCTTCAAATATTGCCAGGGTGATCAATATTTTCAAATAAGACCCAAAGGAGAATGCCATCTTCCTGTGGTTTTACAGGCTCATCTCCCTACACTCAGTATAAATTCCTGAAAATTGCCAATATTCATGGAAGTGATAAGCTCTTGAGAATTTATATTGGTTCTAAGTGGGGTATTTCTTTGTTTAATAAAATGTCATTCTAACTTGTAAAAGGGATAGAGAAGTGAAGGAAAGAAGGGAAAGAAGGAAACAAAAAAGGAATAAAGGAAGGAAGTTTGTGAAGTTGTCATTTGGCTGAAAAACACTTAAAAATAATTTAGTTACTATGATTTGGAATAAAGATACTTTCAGCTTGAATGTTCAATTTAGCTTAATAAATGCAGATACTCCACAACCCCCCCACTCAGTGTAGTTCTACCAATTTAAACCATAAAAGCCAAGGATACTATTAAATGCATTGACTTTCATCTTTACTTACAATTCTGTGAACAGCTTTTAAAATTGACAAGTAAATAGGGATAAAGTTCCCTCCTACAAGAAAATGCACAGAGAAAATGGAAAAGCCAATAGAAAACTGAAAACGGCTTTTATAACATCTCAGTCACCCTGCATGGTTACTTACCCTTAGACCATTTGCTAATTCACATAAATTATCTTTGAAATATTTCAACCATTGAAATAAAATGAAAATAGCTACTAGATTTATTTGAATGACATAACTTGGGTTTCTTCGAACATGCAAAATAACAACAGAAAAAACTGTTGATAGCGTAAAATATCTGATAGCAAAAACTCCCACTAGCATCTCAATCTCTGCACTCCATTCAGAGTGGAATTGCATCTTTGTATACAAAAGTCTTTTATGCACAGTTTCAAGTAAGTGAGATGCAAATTTTATGAACGTTTTAGTGTCACTAATTTGGACATCAGTGACTGTATAGAAGCTGAGGGACATTGAGTTGTGAATTAAGGCAAAGTTTACACATAATATTGTATGGACATTTTCTACTCTTCATTTTTGAAGAGGAACATGATATTTAAGTTGTGTTTGGAAATAAGATTACTCAGGGTACTTCACACAGTTTGTTCTACTTGCATATGTTTCATATTTGTTCTTAGGGGGGTTGCTGCTCCTTTGATGAGGATTGCTTGAAGTATAGTCAAAGTCATGTTAAGCCTGAAAAATACATTTTATAACCAATAGGCTTCTTTATTTATCATGATTGCTGAACAAAGTGAACAGCTGTCTTTAATACCTTTGGCACATTGTGAAATGCTGTGTATCGCTTTGTGTTCCTTCCATCACCCCTGGGAATGAAGAGTTCCATTTATTAGGTATAGTAGTTGAGTCTCTGGATGATGCAGATTCTTCCTGTACATCTTAGACACAGTTTACTTTCTTTTCTTTTCTTCTTTATTTTTTTAGATTTATTTATTTATCTGAGAAGAGGGGAGGGGCACAGGTAGAGGGAAAGAGAATCTCAAGTGGATTCCCTACTGAGTACAGAGCCTAACAGGGGCTGGAATTCAGGACCCTGAGATCATGACCTGAGCTAAAATTAAGAGTCCACTGCTGAACTGACTTGAGCCATCCAGGCACACCGATTTTACTTTATTTTCTATTTGGAAACTCATTTAATGTTGATCGTAAGGAAGGCATGATTTAATCCTTTGGTACTTAATTGTTGTTCAGCTTTATCCAAGATGATATTTAGTGAACTCATAGATGGTAATATGCAACTATACAAGGTACCCATGTGACATACCTCAGAGATATCCAGGGAGTTAATGCTGTGTATAGAAAGAGCAGTGAGGGGGCACCTGGGTGGCTCAGTGGGTTAAAGCCTCTGCCTTCAGCTCAGGTCATGATCCCAGGGTCCTGGGGTCGAGCCCCGCGTCGGCCTCTCTGCTGGGCAGGGAGCCTGCTTCCTCCTCTCTCTCTACCTGCCTCTCTGCCTACTTGTGATCTCTGTCTGTGAAATAAATAAATAAAAAAAAAAAAAAAAGAAAGAGCAGTGAGCTCATTGGGTCCTATTGCTAGTTATATAATTATACAATGTTTATAAACCAACAAAGACTTTCTTTCCATATCTGTAAATGGGTACTGTAGTGCTGGCTATAATTTACAGGTTTACTATGAATAATAGTTCGGATAATATATGTAAAAATTTCTGATATTTAAAAGTACTTTATACATTCTAGCAAAGATCTTTATTAACATTTTCATTTTTATTCATACTCATTACATTTTTTGGACATTACCTTGACATTGGTCATTCTTTCTCTCATATAGCCTCCCATATGCTTTAATAATATCAATAATCTAACCATTAATAATCAATTAATTTTATGCTAAGTATCAAGATTTAGGGATGTCTAAATCGGCATAGTAGAGTTAACAGAAACCTTTTTTGACTTAAGAATTTTTTGTTTTTGTTACCACTGTTACTGAAAGCCAAACTGTGCATGCAATGTGGTCCATGAACTAAAACATTGATTTGCTGTCATTATGAATTTTATGAATCCAGGATAAGAATCATATGCAATCATATGTGTAAATTGTGCAGTGAGAATAAAATTCTATTATTGATTTAAGGCAATAATGCTGAGTTACTTCTTTCTTGAAGGGATAAAATAAGGGAGTTACTTAATTCAAGTCTGTATTTATTGATCGTATACTTTGTAATGTATTCTGGTATTACTTGCAAATTTTTAAGCTCTTTGAGGTCCACTGTGCTAACTTGTGTGTATGAAAGTAAGTCCTGTTTCAGACATGTTCTTATCATGTTATCTAAGCATGTCATAATGTTTTATTTTAGTACTCTCATTTTTAAAATTGCTGATATCAGTGAAAAAAGATTTGAACTTTGACTACTTCTAAGTAACAAGTTAGCCAAGCCACAGATGCTGATAGAAGATGTAGAACTTCTGGGTAGGGAGACCAGAACGGGTCTGGTCTGTAGGAATGCTCTGGCTGCACTGGTTCCCTTTGCTCTGCAAGTCTGCAAATGTAAAACAGAGGGGTCCACTGAACACTGCACATGGAAGACTTTGCTTCACAACAGAGAAACTCTAAGTGCACGGAACCAAAATCTTTTATGTTAGGCTGCTTAGCAAACCTGCTCTTTAGCCCAAAGGGAGACCCTATTTCTACCTTCCAAGGCTCTTTGCCAGGTTGATACCCTTGAAAAGATAGTCCAGAACAAAGGGCAATCAGTGTTTCTGCTTACAAGCCCTGAAAGCATATGAGAGACTGGAAAATTGTTTCCCAACACATGATAACACAAATTAGAAAATAACCAGCATAATATTATCTGAATTTGAGCTATGTTTCTGTTTGGATATACTAATATATGCTGTTCTATTAGGCAATCCCAGAATACTCATTTAAATTATTCTGCCCAAAAGGAGTTTATAGAGGGTTCCATCTTGACACATGCTTTAGGAAGAGTGGAAAGCAAGTCACATACTCAGGAAGAGTGGAAAGCAAGTCACTTACTGGCTCATAATGCTTCTGGTTGGAATTGACATATATTACTGTCACACACATTTCATTTGCCATGGCAGATCACACAGTTGCATTTTAACTTCCTGTGGTAGGAAAATACCATCTTACCATGTATGTGGAAGGTGGCCAGCACTAATGACAAGTCTACATGTGCATGGAAGGAAGAGAGAATTCTTGTATTTGTAACCAGACCCAGTGATGATCAACAAGTATTTTCAATTGTATGCTGTAGATGGTGCTGCTGCTTTCATACATAATCAATAGAAGAGGAGAAATAAAAGGCAATTTCTGTTTAGGAGCAAAGACTCTCTTCTTTGAGAATGAGAAAATTCTGACTTCCTTGTCAATTACTTGCTCTTTCCTTAGTGCTGAAGAACCAAAACTGCCTGCCATACTAATGTGTAAACACCCCAAAATAGTCAGCTCTCCAGAATATCTAGATCTCCAGAATCCTAGGAAAAGTCATTCTATTATCATCCAGCCATGGTAACATATGCCAGTTTGGTTTTACTCTACCGCTCTCCTCACTCTACTGCCTAACCCTTCCTTCCATCTACCTTGAAGAATTCTCTGGAAATAGTATTAGAAACTATAGCACCATTTTGAATTCCAGACATTGACTTAAATCAATTTGCAAAGGCATTAGATAAGCAGAGGACTTGTCTTTGTTATCGATTACAATATAATGAAATATTTGAACTACTTTTTCTTAAAAATATGAACAGTTAAAATAGCACAAAAATGAAGAATTGAAAATCATAATGATCACTACTAATCTGATGAAATTTCTCAGACACAACATTTTATGAAGTTGAAAAAATTTCAGAATTGCTAAATACTTACAGTAAAGAGAGCACAAGTTATACTTATCTGTGACAGAATAAAATGTCCTTGAGATATTAAGTACATAATTTAAGAACATGCATTTTTTCTTGATAAATTATATGATTTTGTATATTAAAACTGTCATTATTACTTTGTTAAATTTTAGGCAAGCCCTGGCTTACACATAAGATAAAATCATTATACAAATTATCCAGTATATTTTTTAGTGATAGTTTTTTTTTTATTAACCTCCATAGAAAATAGAGGTATTTATAAGCACATTGAAATCATTAAAGAATAACTCAACTTCTATGAAGTTTACTCCAACATCTGCTTCTAGTTATCCCACCTTCTTCTCTATTATAATTCCCTTGTGTTTTCTTATTCACTTGTAAGGACTCTTGTGATTTCACTGGGTCTACTTAGAAAATACAGAATAATCTTTACCTTTCAATATTTTAAACTATTTATATCTCCACAATTCCTTTTATTACATTCATAGATTGTGGGAATTAAGGAACAGGTATCTTTGGTAGGCCATTATTCCACATACCGTATCTGACAAAGTGCCTGTATTAGTCTGAGTTCTCCAGAAAAATGGAGTCAACAGGATGTGTGTGTGTGTGTGTGTGTGTGTGTTGATCTTATGCAATCGGCTCATGCTATTGTAGAGGTTTGGTGAGCCCCAAATCTGCAGGATAGGCTTATAGGCTGCAGATGCAGATGGGAGTTACAGTTCAAGCCCAAGGGCACTCTGCTGACAGATGCCTTCTTTTTCAGAGGAGGCCAGTCTTCATTCTCTTAAGGCCTTCAACTGATTTGGATGAGACCTACCACTCTTATGGAGGGTAATTTGTTTTTTTTGTTTTTTTTTTTAAGATTTTATTTATTTTTCAGAGAGAGAGCAGGAGCGAGCACAGGCAGACAGAATGGCAGGCAGAGGCAGAGAGAGAAGCAGGCTCCCTGCCGAGCAAGGAGCCCGATGTGGGACTTGATCCCAGGATGCTGGGATCATGACCTGAGCCGAAGGCAGCCGCTCAACCAACTGAGCCACCCAGGCATCCCTGGAGGGTAATTTGTTTACTCAAAGTCCACCAATTTAAATGTAAATCTCATTCAAGAACAGCTTCACAGAACATCTAGGAAAATGTTTAAGCAAATATCTGGCCTTGTGGTTCAGCCAAATTGACACATAAAATTCACCATCATAGTACCTTTCCCCAGAGGTTATTTCTGCATATCCCCAAGGTATGCATATATATTTATTTCTATAAGTCCACCAATTTAAATGTAAAACTCATGTCTTTTAGGTTACTACATTCAGGCTTACCACCATTATCTCCTCCTATGCTAACACTTTCTGGGGAAGTAGGCTGGTAGCCTGTTGGTGGCACATAGATAAGCCATTGCTCTGGAATGACATTATCTCTCATTTGGTCTTACTACTATTGATGGACCAAAGTTTGTGAGGTGATCCCTAGTCATGGTGTTTTCCTGAGTACTTTCAGCATTGAATCTGCATTGTATTATTTACATAAGAAGGGACGAACTTTTATTCTGTCTTTTACAGAATGTATCAAAGCCATGTATCAAAGTAGTTGATGTCGCAATATCTTACAGAGTGTTAATTGAAAAACAGCCGTTTCATTTTTTACTTGTGCCTCTCTTTCCCTAAAAGGACTCAGATAGAAGTCCATGGGTGGTTAGGCTCAAATAAAAATATGAGTGATGAACATCATGCTGTACTCAGGATTGCTTCTCTTGGCTGATAATGAAAGCTTTTTTACTAAGCCAAGCTTAACTGCCTGACTTCTCCTTTATGATGAGTGCCCTCCCAGGATGCTTCTCAGGGGATTATTATAACAGAGTTCTGGAACAGGCTGCTAGACACATAGAGACATGTCTGAATCTCACATATGGACAGAGTGCTGACTAAAGCTATGATATCTCCCTCCTCTCAGCTCCTCCTAGGCTTCCAAAAACTGATTTTCTGTTCTCTGACAGACCTTTCCAAAATGTAAGATAAACAGTTTTTTAATAATAGTGTTTTACAAAAATAAGAGTGATTCTAGTGTTACTGCTTGGTAATACAGAAGAGCAAATGTAGATGCAGAGATGTGAAGTACATGTATCCTTAGAATTAAAAGAAGAAAAGTGGGCATTGGGTCGCCTTGTCATCTTAAGAAGTAGGTCAGGACGGAAAACAAAGATCTCTTTATTTTATGGCTGTCATTTCTGATTCTCCATCATACTTACTGTCGAGTTCCTTTAAAGGAAATTAAAAAAAAAAAAAAAAAGAGCAGGAGAGGATGGAGACAGTTGTTTAGCTATAGCTAACTTTGAATAAAGAAAAACACTCAAAAAAGTGAGCTTGAAAATCTGGGGGGAAAAGTTGACTTCTATGTATAGGGGTGCCTAGGTGTCTCAGTTGGTTAAACATCCAACTCTTGAATTTGGCTCAGGTTGTGACCTCAGGTCCATGAGATGAGCCTCACATTGGGCTCCAAGCTTAGTGGGAAGTCTGCTTGAGATTCTATCTCTCCTTCTACCTTTACTCCCTCCAACTCTCTCTTTCTCTCCCAAATAAATAAATAAATAAATATATTAAGGAAGAGGAATATATAAATGTCGGGTGAAGAAATGATAACTTTTTATTTTTTTAAAACATTTTCTTTATTTATTTGACAGACAGAGATCACAAGCAGGCAAAGAGGCATGCAGAGAAAGAGAGGAGGAAGCAGACTCCCTGCGAGCAGAGAGCCTGATGTGGGGCTCGATCCCAGGACCCTGGGGTCATGACCTGAGCCAAGGCAGAGGCTTTAATCCACTGAGCCACCCAGGTGCCCCTATTTTTTTTTTTATTAACATATAATGTATTATTAGCCCCAAGGGTACAGGTCTGTGAATCGTCAGGTTTACACACTTCACAGCACTCACCATAGCACATACCCTTCCCAATGTCCATAAACCCACCACCCTCCTCCCCCTGGCAAACTTCAGTTTGTTTTGTGAGATTAAGAGTATCTTATGGTATGTCTCCCTCCCGATCCCATCTTGTTTCATTTATTCTTTTCCTACCCCAAACTCCCCACCTTGCATCTCCCCTTCCTCATATCAGGGAGATCATATGATAGTTGTCTTTCTTTGATTGACTTATTTTGCTAAGCATAATACCCTCTAGTTCCATCCATGTCGTGGCAAATGGCAAGATTAGAAATGATAACTTTTTTAAAGATTTTATATATTTATTTGACAGAGAGAGAGAGGAAGAGAAGGAACACAAACAGCGAGAGCAGGAGACAGAGAAGTAGGTTCCCTGGTGAGCAGGGAGCCCGATGTGGGGCTGGATCCCAGGATCCTGTGATGAGGACCTGAGCAAAGGCAGAAGCTTAATGACTGACCCACCCAAGTGTCCCAAGAAATGATGACTTTGACATCAAGGGACCCATGTGAGGTTGCTGACATTTGTCTCTGTGAAAGTACACCTATAGGAAGCACTGTATGTTGTCGATAATTACTTGTAAGTTGGAAATATTTCAGACTTGCTGTTTGCAACCAATTCATAGCAAAACAATGAAATTAGATAGTTCTAGGCATCTCTGAAATTAAACTGTTTTCCAGTTGCCTATTTTAAAAACACTGAAGAATAGACAGCAATGATCTAAAAAGGCTTTCTTAGTATGTATGTCCATGCCTCTCACTTAATGATTTCACATTATTGATAAATTGCCTCATTGATAAACTGCTCCATTTTATTAATCTTGAATTGGGCAAATAAGAAGATGTAATTGCTGCAAGCACTTTCATTTGCCATAATTTTCTGAAAGGCTCATCTTCCTATATCCTCAAAAATACCTAATTAGCTCTTATTTAATTTGAGCACATGCAGAATATAAATGGAATAAATTACTACTCATTGAAACTAAAATACTTCCAATTATTCATTTGATAAAATTTGAAGAGTTTTTAAAAATTGTTTTGCATAAGCACAGGAATGTATGAATCTAGGACCCACAATTTGGAAATCATATTACCAACATTAAACCATTGATTCATTGCAAGCCTCATTTAGGCGATAAGTTAGAGTATTGTGTAGGTGACTAAACAAAGCTTATTCTATCTAGGATTATCAAAGAAGGTAGAATTTGTTTGCTGAATTGTCTGATCTTTATATAATGAAAGAAAACTTTATATAATGAAGAAAACTTCATGTGGGTGCAACAGAACAATCTGTTATGTGTTTTAATGGATAAACAATGTGAAGATACACCATTGTACATATCTACCTATATGTAGGTATCTATATGTACGTATCTACCTATATCAGAGAGGTGAACTTGTAAAAGGATCATGATCTCAGGGCACCTGCATGGTTCCATCGGTTTAAGTGTCTGCCTTTGGCTCAGGTCATGGTACCAGGGTCCTGGGATTGAACCCCACATGGGGCTCCTTGCTCAGCAGGGAACCTGCTTCTCCCTGTTCCTCTGCCTACCGCTACCCCTGCTTGTGCTTGCCCTCTGTCTCTCTCTGTCAAATAAATAAATAAAATCATGATCTCAAGAATAAAACAACCTGGGTTCAAGATGTGCTTTGCCATGTCCTGAATAAATTCCTTCTTTTCTCAGAGGCTCAGTCCTGATTTTAAAATGTAGATAATAGTGTTTTCTTTCTTGATGGTGTCTGTATTACTCTGCTCAGACCGTCATAACAGAATAATAAAGACTGGGTGACTTAAACAGAGAAATTTATTTTTTCACAATTCTAGAGGCTGGAAGTCCAAAATCAAGATGTCCACTGTTTTGGTTTCTGGTGAAATCTGTCTTCGGGATTGCAGATGACCACCTTCTCGCTCGCTGTACTCTCACATGGCCTTTCCTTTGTGTCCATGGATTTCTGGTTTGTCTTCCAATTCTTATATGAACACTAGCCTATTGGATTAGGGTCCTACCTCTATGGCCTCATTAAAACTTAACTGCCCCCTTAAAGGCCCTCTAAATGTAGTCAAACAGGGGTTAAAACTTCAATTAGTGAATTTTAGGGGGACACGATTTATACCACAACAGTGCTGTTGTAATGATGAAATGTTATGGATGGAAAGTGCTTTTTGCACAGTAAAAACTCAAGAGTGTTAGATGTCATATTTTATTGTCAGCATCTAGGAGTAAATCTTGGTCTATCTGATCTGGAAGCATTACCTAGTAGATTATCCAGGTAGCTGTAGTAGCCATTGCACCTCTCACCTTCTCACTTTCTCTGGTTCTTCTCGATTATTAAGGTTTATTTCCGAGAGGGTGAGCATCATTTCAGTCTGTTCTCTGAGATGATGTTATGGCATCTTCTCTCTCAGAGTATTCAGATCAGTTCCTCCATCCCCCAAATTGTATGCTTTTGCAGAAATGAAGGATAATATTACAAAACAAAACAAAAAAGGGGGAAAAAAAAACACAAAGGTTTGGTATGCTGACTATGGCACACATACACAAAAACACACAAACACAAACTCACTAATTATGGCCAACGGTCTATAGGTTAGATGTGCATACCCCAAAAATTGAAAGACAAATTTGCATTATGGAGGAATTTTAGGGTTTCGTATCTATTTTTTCTTAATCTATTTTTTTCTTAGCTTTTATAGTCACTTAGCCCTACACACCCTTTTTTTTATCCCTAGTCTATTTTTATTGTTCATTAAGAATACCAATTAGACACCATCCTTGATTTTAAATCACTTTATGCAAATGTTGCCTACACATGTAAGTTTATTAATAAACAATATGTGTTTCATTTTCAGTTACATTAATATTTTACACCTAAAATTGCTGTTATAGCAAGTTTACTGAAAAGACTTTCCGGCTAGAATTTAAATGAAAGAACAAAGAAAGTCATGTAGCATGTTGACTTTAGAAAGCTTCAGAAAGGATTAAATTTTTAGACTAGATATGGAAAGTGTGGAAAAAAGTTCTGTGTCTGGATCGACATCTCCTAATCACTGGTGTATTTTACTTCAAAACTGCCAATGTAATGGTTTCTATTTATTCATAAAAAGGCAAATTTTATACCATGCTCATGCCAATAAAATAATGATACTTGCATAAAAATTAACATTTAAGAGAATTCTGAAACAATACATTTGATGAGGTCAATAATATTTTCATCAATTTTAAAGATAATGAACTTAAGTCTTAAAAATATAATCTTATAGAAGTCCTTCAAATAACTAGTTCATTTTGGGGAATTATTATCAATTTAAAAAATGTAACATATTGATGATGTCACCTGTACTTGTATAGTTCTCCAAAATTTCAATGTTTATGCCTGATCACTGATTATTGTAGCAAAGAATGAGCATCTGCATAAAGATAAAGCTATATATGTGTGTATATATATATGTATATATACACACACACAGACCATGTCCTCTAGGAGTTTGCAGTTGTATATTTCATTTTTTTTTGTATATTTCATCTTAAATGTGTCATTTGTTGATCCAATTAGGACCAAGCCTGTAATTCTGAGTTTCTTAGATCCCTTTAATACTTTTCTATGTGTCGTCTATTGCAAAATGTGGTGGGAGGTAGAAACAAATAACAATAAAAATAATTTGATAAGCTTTTTCTTTAAGGTTTTATTTATTTATTTGATGGACAGAGACCACAAGGAGGCAGAGAGGCAGGTAAAGAGAGAGGGGGAAGCAGGATCCCTGCTGAGCAGAGAGCCCGATATGGACTGGATCCCAGGACCCTGGGGTCATGACCTGAGCCGAAGGCAGAGGCTTTAACCCACTGAGCCACCCTGGTGCTCCTGGTAAGCTTTTTAAACTTCCAACTAGTTTTATGTATTACTTAAGAAATGATATTATAAAATATGATATTTGATAAAAATGATATTTGATATTCAGGTTCCCTGAGAAACACCAATGCGTATCAGTATATTAGTCAGTGTTCTTCAAAGAAAAAGGACCTATAAGAGATATATTTTTTTCTCTCATAGGCTCATCTTTTTATATCCTTAGAAATACCTAATTATCTTTTATTGAATATGAGCACATGCAGAATATAAGTGGATAGAGAGAGAAAGCAAGAGGACCTGAGAGTGCTTTATGCTTTATTATAAGAATTGGCTCACATAGTTATGGAGGGCAAGAAGTTTCACAGTCTACCATTTGTAAGCTGGAGAACCAGGAAAGCTGGTGATACACGTCATGAGTTCAGAGGCCTGAGTAACAGGGGGCTGATTATATAAGTTCCAGAGTAGGAAGGCCTGAGAACCACTTGCTCTTCTGTCTGAGAACAGAGGGAACTAGATGTCCCAGCTCAAGAAAGAAAATTTGTCCTTCTTTTGCCTTTTTGTTCTATTCAGACTCCCAAAGGACTGGTTGATGCCTACCGACATTAGTGAGGGTAAGTCCCTTTACTCTGTTTATTGAGCCAAATGCTAATCTCTTCCAGAAATACCCTCACATACCCCAGAGATATTATTTTACCAGCTCTCTGGATATCCCTTAGGCCAATCAAGTTGATACCTGAATTAATCATCATGCTCAGCTAATTGAAGACTTTAGGACTGAGTGGAATTTAGAGATCTTTTATTAGGCCAACACATTATAATAGTAAATGTGTGTGATTTTGCTAGACTGTGGTTTAGGTGCTTTACATGTTTTCTTAACATCCTAGGAGATGTGTGCTGTTCTTAGTCAAGGACACCCAGCTATTAATTTTGGAGCTTGGCTCCTCAGTGAATGAGTGGGTCTCTACAATAGGAAGTCTTGATCATGGTGTTTTACTGACTAGACTACTGTGTTATAGTTATGTACATGTTCTAGGCAAAGGGCTCTTCTAGGTACTGTAGTAGATGAAAAATGAACAAGCTTTAGCCCCTCTTCACAAGATATGGCTTGTAAACATTTAATTATAGTACCAGACAAAAGGATTCAACACTGATCATGGTTCCTATTGCTTTGGAGACTTAGAAGAAAATTTCTGAATAGAGGATAGGAAATGTTTACATGAGGAAATTGTATACTAGCTGGTTCTTGAAAAATGTATTGGATTTCATGGTTGACTTGGTTATTTCTTCCAATTTATCACTCTGTTCTTTATAATAGAATTGTATATCCACATCTTTAAATATATGACTTGGCAATATCTCCCTTTATAGTCTAGAGTAAATGCAGTATATCAACCTATACCAGTGATATTGGGCTTGGTTACATGTTTCATTTTGGCCAGTGGAATGCTTGTTAATATTGTATGAACTAGTGTGATTATTTTAGCCTCTTGGACTTCTGCTGTCACCATGAGAAAAAACTGCCTCATTAGTTACTGATCCCCAAAATAAAAGTGGGCCAGTCCTGAACCCAGCCTGTAGCCTGGTACCAAATCCAGCTGAAATACAAATAGTGTGTTTCTTGCATGAAGCTACTGAGAATTTGAAGTTGATGTTATGCAGCAAAAGTTAAGTAACAGATATTTTAACAGATAAAGTGGTAATAAAGAGGCAGAGACTCTAGGCTGAAAGGTATAATATAATCAAAGACACAGAGTTCCCTAAAAGATAGAATAAACTTTGAATGCATATCAAAAGACTGAGATGAAATTTTCTTAGGAAGTAGAAGAGTTGGTGAAGTTGCATTATTCCATCAAGTGTGAGACCCATCAGGGTACAGTGCCGTTTCCTTTGTTACTCTGTATCTCTAAAATCTAGAGAAGTGCCTCTAACAAAATAAGCATTTGAAAAATATTTGTGTGTTTTATGACATTTATTAAACTATTTTGAGTGATAATCTTCTTTGAGATTCTTGTTATTCATTTGATATATTCCTTGTGTTGCTATTAACATCTTTACTGGTACCTGAGGCAAGTCTGCTATGAATTATGTCAACAAAGAGAAAAGCATGAATGCAAAGGAAGAATCTTGGTGATTACTTTGGGTGTCTGGATCAAACATATCTAGAATTTTCTGTTGCATTAACTTATGCCTTTTTGGAAAAAAAAAA
>ML104435.1:0-35024 GCA_003697995.1 Taxidea taxus jeffersonii | reverse complement strand
TGAGGACTGAAAATAATGTTTTCAGCATTTTCCACATTATCTAATTTCATCCTCAAAACCCTGTGAGAAAGACATTACTATCATCATTTTACTGTTGAGTGAACTAAAACTTGGCAAGGTTAAGAAAATTGGCTAAGATCCCAAAGCCAGGAAGGGCAAAGCTGGGATTCAAACACAAGTCTCTCTGACTCCAAAACCCATGCTCTTTCTGCCGCCTCCTGCTGCTTCCCTCACTAAAGGAGTTCACTCTAATCAGAGCCAACAAAAATTAACTGCCAGAAAGGGTGCAAGGCCAAATGCGGGGGAAAACATTAATAGGACACAGACTAATTTGAGATCAACTAGTGCTCCTATTATCTTGCAGATGGGGAAAGGGAAGTTAAATGATTTTCCGATAATCATGTAGTTGGCTAGCATCAGAGCCAGAAAGAGTCCTCAGGTTTCCTGATAGTTACTGCAGTAACACTGTCCAGCAGCACATTCTGCCTCGAGTATGTTCTGTGAATCATAATATATTTGATGATGATTATAGCCTTAATTGAGTGTTGTAGACTCCTGGGCATATCTGCATCATCCCCTCTCCTAGTTTATCTTGAAATTTATTGCAGCTTTTTTTTTTTCCTTTGAATTAAGAATATTGCATACAATGATGAATTAAAAATAGGCAGTACCGAGGCGCCTGGGGGGCTCAGTGGGTTAAAGCCTCTGCCTTTGGCTCGGGTCATGGTCTTGGGGTCCTGAGATCAGGCCCCACATAGGGATCTCTCCTCAGCAGGGAGCCTGCTTCCTCCTCTCTCTCTCTGCCTGCCTCTCTGCCTACTTGTGATCTCTGTCAAATAAATAAATAAAATCTTAAATAAAAAAAAAAAAAGATAGGCAGTACAAGAAAAACATGAATTTCACCAGCAAGTTTAAGCAAAATCTTGAATTTGATATTCCAATTTATACTCACTGATCAACAGTAAGACTTGTTAACTAATAACAAGTGATAGAAGTTTTTCTCCAGTATTATATGCTATTAGTGCTCAATTTTACCATAGATATGTCACAAATATAATCACCCTTCCAATGCTAATAGCTCTGAAGATAATTAAAAAAAAAGAAGTATTTGAATAGATGAAGATGCATAATGGTGGTGCAGAGAAATGGGCAGAGATTCCCTTATAGGAATCTATAAGAGAGGAGTATTAGAAGGCCATTCTGAGTTCTGTGTGATTAAAAGGACCAGGCATGAGAAGATTCCCAGGCAAATGGAACAGCAGGGGAAAAGACTCAAAGGTGGAATGCTATTATCATATTTGAGTAATAGGACAATTGTCATAAAGATGAGTCTTCTCTGGGAGAAAATATTGGGGAGAAATTGCTTGGGCTTTGTTTTGCTAGCTTGTTTTCTCAGAAAAGGAGCTTATGTTATTCGTAGATACCAGATTAAATGCATTCATATCCTTTCCCACCTTTATCAAGATGATGAAAATGACTGTTCAGCTCTTGCCAGGTGGCATTTTTCCACAAATAGGATTTTAAGTCCATCATTGCCTATGGTCCTCTGACTTTTCAGCCCATGTCCACATGACCAGTATCCACAGATTAAGAAAAATAAATTATGGCCATAAGGATAATTAAGTCATAATATAAAATCTAAGTGTTTCTCTTTGTTGGCAGATTAGGTAGTGAGAAAATGTGCAACCATTCTAGAAATATTCCCTTCCAATTGTCAAGACAATATGCTTAAATCAGTGGGTCTCGAATTTAATGTGAGCTGTGCCCCTTACACAAAACAATTACCATATATCCAAAACAAGCAATTCAATAGGTCAAAGAGGGGTCTGAGCATATTTTTAAAAGCTTTTTTAGATGACTCTGGTACATCTTAGTGGCTGGTGATTCCTAGTCTATGACACAGAACATATCACTGACACCCTCTCTTAAAGTCCACTTTATCAATTATCTCTTACAGAAGAGTATTGTGTAACAACTGCCCCATATCTGACTAGCTGAAAGCAATAAGCCCTTACTTAGCTCATGAGTCTCAGGGTGAGTGATTTAGTATGGGCTTCTCTGGCAGCTGGGCTCACTCACATGTCTGACAGTCAGCTGATTATCTTCTAAGGCAATGGGAGTAACTGTTTTTTTTTTTTTTTTTCCCTTATTATTTCTCTCATTCTCCAGTTGGCTAGCTTAGGAGTGAAGGTAGAGAAGCAAGAGGATGAACAGAAACAAAAAGAAGTACTTTTTCAAACCTCTGCATTGCATTAAAGGGATGAGAAAAATATATATAACATTATATGTTTTGTAATCTCATGGTGACCTCACTTCTGAGTTGGCAACATGACTTGATTTGGCTAATGGGATGTTAGCAAATGTAATGCCTCAGAAGATAATCAGCAATTAGGCTAGAACAGATTATTTCTGTATCAGCAGAGGAGTAGAGTGTCAATTCATATTTCAAATGAATTGGGAGGTAGCAGGACAGGATGATGAGTCAGGACTGAGAAACCAGAAAGATGAGAAATGAGAAAAGATTACTGGAGAATATTTTCTGTCATTTACAATGATCTTATTACTAGTATCTCTCTAAACAGCAAAATCAAACCTGCTAGGCTAAATCTGCTTGCTCAGAAATGGGATAATTAGTTAACTGCCTAGCATAACTCATTGTATCTGTCTAGCTATAAGGTTAAACTCAGGATAGGAGTTGGAGTAACAAAGAAAGCCTAAGAATGGGTATGCTCTGCATCTGCATCTGGTGGAGTTGTGGATATGGAGGATTTGATCTATCAAATGCAGAAATAATCTGTTCTAGCCTAATTACAACTCAAAATTCATATTCTATCATAAAGAGTTGATGCAACATCTTAATATTTAGCATACAAGTGTTCATTGATTTAGAAATTGTCTGACTGCTGAGCATTGAAATCTCCTTTGTATTTGGAGAGAGCCTCACACTGGATGAGTATTGGAGTGATACTGACAAGGGAGCAGAAATGTGACTCCTTGCCAGGCTTTCATCATTGAAAGATACTTGATACATAGGAAGAGCTTAGGTTTCATTTGGTATGGTGAAGCCATTGACTGCAAGGGTTTTGTTTTTGCAGGGGATATTTGCTTTCCCTGCTATTGGTAGGGATTTGGGGTCAAGCAGAGTTTAAAAACACATATTGTCTAGCTACTTTTTCTGATTTCCATGCCTAGCCTCTATGGGGCCTTGTGTCTTTCTGACCTCAGTTCTGATGTTTTCCAGTCAATTCTGTGATCACATTGAAGCTAAGAACATGGATTAAAACACTGATTATCACATCTGAGAATTTAGAGAGCCTCCATAGTTTTGAAAACTTTTCCTCAGAAGTTCTTTTTCTTTTCATTGAGCTCAACACATCTCCCATGATACCCTAAATAGAAATTTTAGAGCCTAAAGATAATTATTTCTACTGCAATCAGAATATCCTAGGTGAAAAGTGAGAGCCATATACATATTTTTCAAGGCAATAATTTACATGTTAAGAGTTAAGAGATCCATATGTTGAGTTACTACGAATTATTTGCTTCTAAGAAAGATGATCTAATATCTTCTGCAAAGACGTGTTGACGTAACTGGGGAAGGAAAATAGGTGCAGGATGAGTACGCTGTGGGAATTTTTGTTTCCTAGACTTTATCTGAGGAGTATAATTGATATACAGATTTTACCTTATTTTTTTAACAGGAAAACTATTTTCACATTCCTAGAATGTTATGCAAGTCATTATCTCTAATGACTTAACCAGCTGCTGTGTTCAACTATATTTCTCTGTATGAAAACTTGATGATTAATGTGACTGATGTAATGGTACAAGCACCACTTACCTACTTTTAAGTTAAAGAACTGAATTCCCTATTCAAATGCATTGAGATTACAATATTTTCACATTAGCTTGCACAGTTCAGTGTTTCTATCCAGAGGATTTCTTTAGAGATATCTGATTAACTGCATTATCCTCACAAAGCTTAA
The DNA here is from genome assembly GCA_003697995.1 of Taxidea taxus jeffersonii. Lineage (NCBI taxonomy): Eukaryota > Metazoa > Chordata > Mammalia > Carnivora > Mustelidae > Taxidea > Taxidea taxus. Next base: position 31,038 of record ML104435.1, on the reverse strand, counting down.
GCAATTTTTTTATTAGCTGTTTTTTTTTTAACAGCACCCAGGAGTGTCGGAAATTATTTTTAAGGTTAAAAATGAGTGTGTTTACACACCTTTTCATTGGAGACCTAATTAGCTAGGTAATTTAAATAGCAGGAGTTGAGAGTTCTATAAAATACAAGAGGAATGGCTACCTTATAAACATTTCCACAACAGAAACACTCTTGAAATAGTGCTTGCTTTTATGAATAAACTGTTTCAGGATATGTAGAATTTTTTAAAAAAAGGAACTTAGATACATTTTCTCAAAGCGAAACTAACTTTGAAGGAGGGTGAAAAAATAACAACCTATGACCTTTAGGACATTATTTATTCTGTAATTCAGTGCTTTGAGCTATTTCACTTGACACCTCTGAAAGGATTTCTTTAACTCTATTCATCTTATTCATAACATGTCTGAAGTTATTCAAGCTGATTTCACCTTGAGGGTGCAAGAGAATACATGAGGTAAGCTTTCAAGACCAAAAAGACTAAGCATCTGTCCCAAGATATCCTCTACTTATCATCACCAACAAGGAAACAGTGGTTGATATTATGGCTGTTCATATCCTGTAATATAGCAATTGACCTAAATTGGGCAATTTTCAGGTGGTCTTCTATGTTTCAATGAGAAATTCCAAACAGATAATCCATGCTCACAGTTTGGGTTCTTAATGCATTCATTCAATAGACATAGCCAAGTTGAGGTTAAATCCTCAAATGTGTTGGAAACTAGGACTTCTCATGTAAAAATAAGAGTAAAAAGGGGCACTTGGAGGCTCAGTCTAAGCATCTGCCTTTAGCGCAGGTCAGGATCCAGTGTCCTGGGACTGAGCCTCCCATGGAGACCTGCATGGAGCCCTGCTTCAGCTGCTACTCAGTGGGGAGCCTGCTTCTTTGTCTCCAGCTCTCTAGCGCTTATGCTTCCTCTCTCTATATCTGCTATCTTTCTCTGTCAAATACATAGATACATACACACATACATGTATTTTAAAAAAGGTAAGAATAATTAGGTCCTGAAATGATAATATTCCATGATATTTTGGATTCACAGGCTCCAAAAAAAACATTGTTTATCTAACCAAACAATTAGAAACAACAGAGAAATATATACAGAAGTCAGGCAGGTTTTTACTATTGAAAAAGGCATAAGGAGACTATAGCCTGGGACAGCCAAATGGGCTTATTTATTTACCTCTCGGGGAACTTCTCTCCCCAAACTTCCCAAAGGCAGAGCCTGTCATGCCAAACTTTCCACAATTCGGAGGGAGAGAACCAAATTGTATCTTCTCTGCTGGCTGCCAGGTCACAAGGTGTGGACACAGAAGTTACTGGGCCATATCTGCAAACTGAGTAAATTAGTTTCCCCTCCCAGGGGGAGGAATTCAGGGCTAGTAAGTGCCTGGATTTTTACTCTAATGGAAATTCCTTCACATGGAGACATGAAGCAGAAGGAATAACTAACACCCTTTACAATTGCTGGGTATTTGTATGAAATGGTACATAGAATGTTTTTGTTTTTGTTTTTTTTTTTGTTTTTTTGCCTTTCAACATTGTTTTATATTAATAAAATGAGCCTGAGAAAACAAACAAAAATACCTTTTACTTGAAACAAAATGCTAGGATAGATAAATATAAGCAGTTATTTAAATAATCATCAGGTTTCAAACACCACTGCACTAAATGGTATTACACAATAAATAGGGAAGGCCAAATTTAAGGGCAAGAGAGTTCTGCTACCTCAGTGCCCTTTTCATCTTTGGCCTCTAAGAAGATAGGCTGGAAAGTGATTCTTATAATTTAAATTATAGACATGACTTTTTATGGTGTCAGCTGAGGCCATCATCTCATTTTACATAAAACACCAAACAGCTATTGGAAGTTAATGAACTTTCTTTATTAGCGTATCAGGAGCATTTAAACCAGTGATCTAGAGAAAAAGAGCTCCTCATATCTGATCATAAATTTTGGAGTTCCCCATCACCTTGATTAATACTGTCTTCAGGATTTGGAAGAATGATACTCAAATGCATGTGCATATTAGTGGTGTGTGTGTGCGTGTGTGTGTGTGTGTGGTGTGTGTGTGTGTGTGTATGTGTGAGATACGTTCCATTATTATTTTTGGAAGGAAGCCATATAATATTATTTACTATTCTTATTAACACAAGTTCCTTGTGGTTTTATATACTATACAATGTTATAAAAAACTGTATTGTCCACATACTACACATTGTTAAAATATAAATATGGGAGGATAAATATAACTATAATTCAAATTATATAAAACACTTTATAACTATATATTAAAATATATCTACTTAAATGAAGAAGAGTATTTTAAAAGCAAGCATATAAATGTAATCACCACCCTGATCAAGATATATTGTATTACTAACATCCAGAAGTCTGTTAAGCTCCATCCCAGTTATTATCCAAAATATACATTATTTTGAATTCTACCTCCATAGATTATTTTGACTATTTTTGAATGCTATATAAATGGAAACAGAAAGTATATAATATTATGTGTCTGCTTTCTTTTGCTCGATTTATCTATAAAATTTATCTATGCTGTTGTGTCTACTAGTAATTCTTTTTTTTTAAATACATCTTTCCATTGTGTTAATTTTCCACAATACATTTATTTCTTCTAATTTTGATGGACATGCACTGGAGTTATTTCCATTTTTTACTATTAGTATGTGCTTTTGGTTGGCTTCTTGTCCAAGTGGTGAACGTATTTACTAATTTTCATTGCATATATGCCTGAATCTTTTGATGAGCACATGTGTTCACTTCTGCTGGTTATATCCGGAGGAATCATATTGTTAAGTGCTAGGGATCTTAGATTCCATGCTAATAAATCATGTCAAAGAGGACGCCAAAATAATTTTCCCACATGCAGTGATTGAGAGTTCTAGCCATTTTGCCCTCTTGCTAGTGCCTGTTTTTGTCAGTCTTCTTTTTTCATTTTAGTCATGGGATGGGCACACTGAATCATCCTGTGCTCACTGAGGTTTTAGTCTACTTTTCCACGGTGACAAAAGAGGTGAATATTCTCTTTCATTTATTGCCTACTCAATTTATTGGTGAAATTTCATTGCATTGCCTCTTTAAAATTATTTGTATAAGAATAATTTTTGGATATATGTTTGGAGCTACCATCCCACACTATCTCTTACTGGTTACTCTTTCAATGGTGTTTTTAATGAAGTGGAAGTTACCAGGTCTTTCTTTATCATTAATTATTTGTTTACAAAATTTAATTAATTTTTGTCTTACCAATGTCATGAAGATATTCTTCTATGTTATCTTCTGGGAGCCTTATTAGTATGATCCATCTGGAATATAATTTTGTTATCATTTAGTGTGAGGTAGAATCAAGTTTATTTTTTAATCAGAATATACAAATATAAAACCAATCATTAAAATACAGTTTATATGAATATTTTAGTGACCCCTTTTTATAACTCAGGTGACTTTGTGTGTATGGGTTTTCTTTACTATTTACTATCTTTTTCCATGTATGTGCCTATCTTCATTCCATGCTGATTTAAACATTTTAGTTTTATAATAATTCTTGAAATGTGTTCATGTTCTCCAACTTTGTTCTTCTTACTTAAAATTATCTTTGCAATTATGGATTTTCAACATATTTAAAATCAGCATCTCAATTGTGCACACATACACATGGGCACACACATATTTTGTTGGTTTTGACTGAATTTACATTGAATCTACAAATCAATATGCAAAAAATACTATCTTTACAATATTGGTAGAGTTAAATCATTTTATTATGTTATAGTCCTTTATATTTTTAGTAAAACATATTACCTTAAAGACTTCTCTCTATTAGTTTAGTACAATTATACCAACTTATTTTCTGTTTCTGTCCATATGCTTCATTTTTTTCCCTTTATTTAAATCTTGCTGAATCCTTATATTTTAGGTCCTTATTATTTTCAGCTATGAATTTTTTTTATTCAACCTGATAAATTTATAGAAGAATAAATGTTAAAAATTGATATTGCAGAGATTTCCACTTCTAACTATACAGGACTGGTTTTATTATACTAATATATTTGACAAAAATGTTTAAAAATCTGGAAAAATACAAGATTATCATTACATGAAAACATTGGCAAGCACTGAATGTATCCAGAAGCTTTTCCAGGACATGAGGCACAAATGTCAATTTTTTGCATGTATGTGTTGAATAAAGAAACTGATCATAATAGGATTAAAGTTATTTATCCTGGATGCTCTAAATTTTCATTTTTTGTTATCCATCTTCATCCTTTTCTGCCTTATTTGTCTCTGGTCTTCATTAATGATTTTATTTTACATCTAATACTATCTCTTCTTTAATGCATTCTATTTTATTTAGAAACATTTTTTAAATAATTCCAAAAGAGTTGATATAATTTGGCTTCTATTTCTTCCACAATTATCTTATGCAACATATTAATAAATACTGCAACTTTAATCTTCTAAACTATTTTGTTGTTAAAATTTCATCTTTTTCTTGCCCTTAAAATTACTTATAGTAGGTGAGATCTAATCTCTTCTGAACACCTTTAATAATCTACTGCCTGGATTTTGCACAGTTGGCCCTAGAACAACACAATTCCCTGTGAGTTAAGAATCCTTTTATAGGACGCCTGGGTGGCTCAGTTGGTTAAGCCGCTGCCTTTGGCTCAGGTCATGATCCCAGCATCCTGGGATGGAGTCCCGCATCGGGCTCCTTGCTCGGCAGGGAGCCTGCTTCTCCCTCTGCCTCTGTCTGCCACTCTGTCTGCCTGTGCTCACTCTCTCTCTCTCTCTATAACAAATAAATAAATAAAATCTTTAAAAAAAAAATCCTTGGGGCACCTGGGTGGCTCAGTGGGTTAAAGCCGCTGCCTTCGGCTCAGGTCATGATCCCAGGGTCGTGGGATCGAGCCCCGCATCGGGCTCTCTGCTCTGCGGACAGCCTGCTTCCTCCTCTCTCTCTGCCTCTCTGCCTACTTGTGATTTCTGTCTATCAAATAAATAAATAAAATCTTAAAAAAAAAAATCCTTTTATAGCTTTGACTTCCCCAAAACTCAACTACTAATAACCTATTGACGAGAAACATATCAACATGTATTTTGTATGTTATAAGTATTATATATTGAATTCCTATAATAAAATAAGCCAGAGAAAAGATAAATTCCCAAAAATAAAAAAGGAAATAAATTTACAGTACTTTCCTCTAAAAACATTGCACATAAGTATACCTACACATTTCAAACCCATGTTGTTCAAGGGCTTCTGTTAGTTATTTACAAAAGCTTATTAGACTGCTACTTGTGGAGGGGTAAGTAGCAAGCATACCTGTATACCATAAGCAACTATAAAGTTGAACAAAACATATAAAATAACTGTTTGTGGGCACTGGGCAACAGAGAGCTCAATAAAGGCTATTATTTTTAAGGATCTTTAAGGAAAGACAAACACAGAAAATGAGTTCAGTATTTACCCAGTAAACTCTCCAAATCAAGGCCCTGGGAAATTGAGCCTTCCAAATCAGCTGAGATCCCAGGTACATGATAATTTATGAGTAAGAGTGCACTAAACTTAGATTAAGGGTTATTCTGAAATCCGTAAGTGTCTAAAAACTGAACTAGACAATATTAAGGTGATTAACCAACAAATTAACTTGTTGCCAGAACAAAACTAACAGTCTTTCGACATACAAAAATAAATGCAGAAACTCAACAGTGTAACACACAATAAGAATTACTAGATACCTGAAGGAGGAAAAGCTGATATTTAATAATTTAAAAACCAAAAAGTTAATAAAAACAGACCCAGCATTGATATAGATGATGGGAATGTCAGATTAGAACTTCCACAGGGCTATTTTAAATGTTTGAAATTTTGTGATAGGTAGAGTTAGCAGATGGCCACCTAGATTCCTAGAAACTGGTGTAAAATCCTGTACAATCCATCCCATTGAGCATGAGTGAGATCTATGAACATTATGAATTTATTCCCTTAGATGGATTATATTAATGGAAAAGTAGAAGAAATTTTACATATGCATTTAAAATTCTTACACAATTTGAATTACTCAGAAAAGAGATTATTCTGTATGGGCACAATCTAATAAATGGAGCCTTTAAAAGATGGCTAACATATTCCATAAGATCAGAGAGTGAGTGTCCTTGTAGGCTTGAAGAAGAAAATATCCATGTTGTAAACTGCCTATGGAAACATGTATGATGGAACTGAGGGCAATTTCAAGCTTTGATTGAGACCTCCACCTAAAAATCCAGTAAGAATTCAGGTTACCTCAGTCATAAATTTCAAGGAAATGAATTTTTCCAACAACGAGAATTTGCTTGAAAGCAAAAACTTACTCCAGTCAAGCCTCCAGAAGATATTGCTGCCTGGCTAACTCCTTGTATAGCCTTGTGAAACCCTGAGCAGAGAGGATCTAGATAGCAATGTCCAAACTTCTGACACATGGAGACTGTGTGTTTTGTGTGTGTGACTTGATTTTTGTTATTTTTTAATAAGCTTTATTTTTTAGAGTAGTTTTAAGTTCATGCAAAATTGAGAGGAAGGTACAGAGCCTTCCCTCAACTCTGCCCTCACACATGCACAACATCTCCCATTACCATTAACTCCTTCCAGAATGGAACATTTATTAAAATTAATAAATATTGCACCAATACATTAACAGAAACATTATTACCACACATAGTTTACATTATAGTTCACCCTTGGTGATGTATATTCCATGGGTTTGAACAAATGTACAATGATAGGCACCTGCATTTATGGTATCACACAGAGCATTTTCACTACCCTAAAAATCCTCTGTGTGTTTTTCATTTTTCCCTCCCTCTCCCTTCTTGGAAGCCACTGATCTTTTTACTATTTCCATAGTTTTCTTTTTGTGTGTGTGTTTTTTAAGCTGTTAAGTTTGTAGTAATTTGTTACATTGTAATAGAAAATCAATACAGATTTAGATGATAAGGTAGATGCAATGAGTGAATACTTGGAAAATGTCAGGAAAAACATTGCAACTATAAAAAAGAACAAAATGTATTCTAAAGATAAAGACATGATATTTGAAGTTGAAAAATTGACTGGATTGGCTATATCAATAAAAAAATCAGTTTTTTATCAGTAATATATTTGAAAACAGGAAAGTAGACCTTTTAAGATGAAGCATAGAAAAAAACAAAAGACAAAAATAATTAAAATGGATGACTATCCCAGTAGAATATCAAGCAATTTAATGTAGATGTAATAGGATCCAAAACAAATGACAAGAGAGACTGGAGCAGGACAAAAGTTTTCATTAGGCGATGGCCAAAAATTTACCATAAAAGCTCGCAAAGAAATTTTTTGAAAACCTCAGACACTCCTAAAACTCCAGCCAAGACACACACGCATACACACACACTCACTTTATAGCTATGCATATCTTAGCCGAGTTGAAAATTAACAAAATAAAAATCAGCCCATGAAAAATAATGTAGGAAAGATCTTTAAAAAACAACCACTAGAAAGAGGACACATTTAAAAACTACATCCACGCAAAAACCTGTATGTGGATGTTTATAGCAGCTTTGTTCATAATTGCCAAAAATTGGAAGCAACCAAGATATCCCTCAGCAGCTGAATGGATAAATAAACTGTGGTACATCCAAACAATGAAATATTAAGTGCTAAAAAGATATGAGCTATGAAGCCACAAAAAGACATGGAGAAGCCTTAGATGCACATTACTAAATGAAAGAAGCCAATCTGAAAAGGCTAAATTCTTCAGAATTCCAACCATGTGACATTCTGGGAAAGGCAAATTTTGGGGATAATAAAAAAGATCAGGGGTTCACAGGAGGAAAGGGATTGGAGGAGCACAGAGGATTTTTAGAACAGTAAAATGCTCTGCATTGAACCACAATGGTGGATATATGTCCTTATATATTTGTCCAAACCTGTAGAATACACAACTAAGAATGAAATATACGGTTAACCGTGGACTTTGGGTAATTATGATGCATCAGTGTAGGTTCATCAGTTCTAACCAGTGTACCACTCTGGTGGGGGATGTGGATAATGGAAGTGCCTATGCATGTGTGGGATCAAGGGATATACGGGAAATCTTTCTACCTTTCTCTCAATTTTGCTGTGAACCTAAAAATGCCTGAAAATTGTCTTAATTAGGAAAACAAAACAAAAACACATTAACAAACAAAAGTTTTATTTCTCTTTTTGTAGATAAAAACATTTGTTGGATATGGGACAGGTTTAGCAAGGGTGAAGCGAAGATGGTAGCTTGGGCTAGGATTATGTTATTGAGAAAGAATTGGTTGGACTGAAGCATTTGAGAGTAGAATTAAAAGACTTGATGATTTTTTAAATATTGTACATAGTATCTGTGAAGAATTAAAAATGAAAGAGAATTTGAATTAGAAATTTGGTATGGACTTGTGGGAGCTGAGCTGGATAGAGGGGCTGGGTTTGTGGTGAAGATATGGACATACAGCACTGGACAAGCAATGGAATTTTTTTAGTCTGAGGAATGTTCAGGTAAACTGAAAACATCTGAAAAGAAGACTCTTGGTGAGTTCTGCATTTAAGAAAGAGTGCTTTGAATGGTAACAATATCTGGAGTGGATACTTTTATTTTTTTAAGGTTTATTTTTTATTTATTAATTTAATTAATTAATTATATTTTTAAAGATTATTTGAGAGAGAGAGAGAGAGGTCAGGAGAGGCAGAGGGAGAGTCTTAAGCAGACTCCCCACTCAGTGATCCTGAGCCAAAATCAAGTTGGACACTTAACCAATTGAGTGACCAAGGTGTCCCTCTGGAGTGGAGTCTAAGGAAATTGGCTGGACATGGGAGAAGATTATTGCAGATGTGCAGATGAAAGACAAGACCATAAACCAGAAAGGCCATCCCATCTTCGGTAGCACTTATTATTTGTATCTAGTCATAGCCTGCCTCTTATTTCCATATAATTGATTTATGTGCATGTATCTTATCTCTCCAATGGGTTTATAAGCTCCTTGAGGTTAGAGATCTCGGCTTATATTTCTTTCATATGAGAAAAACACAGAACAAAGCATTATTAAATTCTCAATGAACACTGTTTGAATTGAACCAGCTCAGCACAGCACTGACTTGAAATATAATAAACTTCAATTCTAAATCTTTCAATTATTTACTTATATATTAGGGTCAGAGTTTAAAGTGCTAAAATGAATGCTGTTTCTTTATTATGATAATTAAAGATTTCTTAATGTGGATCAAAAGCAATCCAGTCACTGAATTTTTAAAATATGTTGTTAAAAATGTGATTGGATCTCAAAAGTTACAGTCACATTTCTATTTCATGGTTATTAGAAATGATGATAAAATTCACTTATAAAATGTATTTTTTTAGCTTTGAAAGTCTTAATTACCTCAAAATATGACTTATCATCCTTCTTCAATACTTTTAGAATAAATTCTGAATCAAAGATTTTTTTCTAAATACATGACTTAATTGTGTTATATTTTTATATTCTATAAGTCTGTACACAAATTGATCTAAAATACTGTTTTATAGTGAAATATTCAGTAGTTGATGAATGATTAAACATTTTTGCATCTCTTCCATTATATACATTTTGCTCATAATTAAGCTATATCTTAATGAAAAACTCACTTCCAGAGCTCTCAACATTCTGTTTCATAAAGCATATACCTATAAGAAATCTGTTGGATTAATATTAATACATAATCAGATTAAAAGAGTAGAAAGGATGTTTTCACATTGACCTCTGAAAAACAAATGAACCAAAATTAAGAAAAATTTACAGGTAAATATTAAAGTAAATCAAAACACTTGGAGAATTTGCTAGAAGAATTAGTTTGCTATCTCATTAAAATTATTTAATAAAATTTAAAATATAAAATCTAAATTCAAAACATAAAAAATTTTAAAAAATATTGATTTTTTTCACTATAGGTGTATTTTATTGAAATATTGTATCCTACCATTTTCATATAGAATCACTGTATGATTGGGTGGGTGACTTAGTAAAGTCAGTGATTTTACTTCTTCTGTGTCCTAGTATGTAGGTAGGGATCAATTTGGGGTCTATTTTATTGCCATTTTTTATCTCTCTTATTTTATTTTGTCCTTGAGCAAAGGAATATCAGGTACCAATAGATTAAGTTTCTTTTCTTTACTTCTAATGTTTGCATATTTCAGTATCACCTTTGAGGATTCTTTTTCCCCACTAGATTATGTCCCAAATGTTCCCGGGTACATTCTCAATTACAAAATTAAAAAAAATAAATAAATAAAGTTAATTTCTGGGGCACATGGGAGGCTCAGTCTGTTAAGCATCTGCCTTCAGCTCAGGTCATGATCCTGGGATCCTGAGATAGAACCCAGCATTGAGCTACCTGCTCAGCGGAGAGCGTGTTTCTCTCTCTCCCTCTGCTCTCCCCCTACTCGTGCTTGCACTCTCTCTCTCTCAAATAAAAATAAATAAATAAAATAAAATAAAATAATAAAATATAAAAAGTTAATTTCTGTTTGATTAGAATCCATTTTAATATTTATATGTTTATTTTCTTGAAAAAATATTGAACTTTTGCCAGGTCTTGATTATTCAGAGTAATAGAGAAATGCCTCAGGATTACTTTAAAGTAATACTAATAGAATTATAAAATCTGATTATGGAATATCATGTTGCGATATGGAAGAAGTAAGATACATAGTTTTCTGTTTAACACATGTTATATAATCCATGTCTCAGATTTAAATTGTCAGTTTACCTTCTTTATTTTGTACCTTTATGATTTCAAGATGGTAGTTTACTAGGGCCTCTCAAATATCAACCACCACCCTAAAATCAAAACTGAAGGACAAAGATTCTGAACAAGGACACAATTTGCCTACTAAGTCAATATTTGAATAGCGATTCAGCATTAATTCAAGCTCTGTATGTACATGCATCTGTAAGAAGGAATTTAAATTTGATTGAATGGGAAGTATATGTCAAATTCTTTATAAAACCCTTGCGAGTTAGGATTATTATCTCAATTTCATAGGTGGAGTAGGTGGGGTCGTGTAATTTTTTGTCAGTATCAGAGTCACATTTCAAAAACTAGGAAGCCAAAATTTGAAATAAAATTATTCTGAAACCTCTCATATTTGTAACATGTTGCTCCGTACAAGAAAAATCATTGTGATTATTTCTTCTGTAAGCTGTTGGTTTTCAGTTTGGTTGTGGCAGATGGGATCCCATTGGTTAAACCTATGTTTATGTATTCTCTTCACAGAAAAAAAATGCATCAAAATAATCCTACAGACTGTCGTAAACAATTTCCAGGGGTTCCCAAATTATCTAATATCTTCTGAACCACACACTCTAGAAAAATCCATCAAAATATGGCTTGTAAGTTCTCAAATACACTGATCATATTTCTTAGAGTAAAAACAGGGAAATATCAAGTTATAAAACAGATGGAGGGACCTTAAATGTTATTAGTATGTGAAATAAGCCATTCTAGGAAGTCTATATACTGTGTTATTCCAATTATATGACATTATGGAAAATATAAAACTATGGAGACAATAAAAGATCAGTGGTTGCCAGGGTAAAGAGGAGAAGGAGGGATGAAGAAGTGAAGTACAGGTTTTTAAGGAAGTTCAACTGTCCTTTATGATGCTGTAATGGTGGATATGTCATTATATATTTATCGAGACCCATAAAATGTATGCCACCTGGAGTGAACCCTAAGGTATACAATGGACTTTGGGTGATATGATGTGACCATGTAGGTTCATTGATTGTAACAAATGTACCAGTCTGGTGTGAGATGTTGATAAATGGGTGAGGCTGTGTGTATGAAGGACAAATGGCATATGGGAGTTCTCTGTTCTTTCCACTCTCCTTTGCTGTGAACCTAAAACCATTCTAAAATATATGGTCAATTTAAAAGGAAAAATTAACATATAATTTGATGCCTTATTGCTTATTGACCAGAGGACAATATGCTTACAGTTTGAAGTACCCTGGAAAATACCAGTTCCAACGTTTGTATTCAACTCCTTATAGGATAATCCGTGGTTAAACTTATCATGAAGGAGCTCATTCCAACAAAATTGGACTCAGATATATTTCAACTAGAGAAAATTCAAGGAAATGTGTGTCTATTGAGATTAAACTATACAATACAACTCTATGTAAAGTATGGAAGTCAACACCCTTAAGCAAAGAAACTTCATGTCATTAACCTGATTGCCATCATATATTATATATGTATTAATTATATGTTAACCTGATGATAAGTAAAGGCTGAACATCAAGTTGACTTTTAACCAAAATGTACTATAAAAGAAGTAAGGAAATGGAAAGTAGTACCGCAATTCAGTTTTTTCTACCAAGAGAAGTTCAGAGGGGGATAATAAAAGGGAAGTAGCTGATAAAAATAATGACTCTTTATACATAGCTTTTAATCTTTGGTGGAATTTCAGACAAAAGATTTGATTTGATCCTTAGTCATCTTGGATAATATTTTAAAGTGATGTTATGTTAATTTTATCTATGATAAAATGAGGGGTCAGAGATATTAAATACTTTATGTCTCAAAGTTGGTAAGATTTAGAAGACATGCCTTCTTTTGCCTATGCCCCTTCTTTTACCTCTGTTCCACTATAAGATTTATAATGTTAATCTAATAAGCTGTATGTATACACTGGTTATGGGATGAATTGTATCCCCCCCAAAATTCATGTGTTGACGTTCCAGCTCCCCAAAACCTCAGAATGTAATCATGTTTAGAGATAAAGTCTTCAAATAAGTGATTAAGTTAAAATGAGTAAGTTTAAGATTACTAAAGTAAGATTAGGGTGGGGTCTATTAATACCTTCTGCCCATTTTTTAATTGGGTTATTCGCTTTGGGGTTGTTGAGTTATATAAGTTCTTTATATATTTGGATACTGACCTTTTATAGGATATGTAATTTGCAAGTATCTTCTCTCATACTATACATCACCTTTCAGTTTTGTTAATTGTTTCCTTCCCTATGCAGAAGCTTTTTATTTTTATATAGCCCCAACAATTTATTTTTGCTTTTGTTTCCCTTGTCTCAAGAGATCCATCTAGAAAGATGTTGCTATAGCCATTGTCAAAGAAGTTACTGCCTGTGTTTTCTAGGGTTTTTATGGTTTCAGGTCCCAAATTATGTCTTTAATCCATTTTGAATTTATTTTTCTGTTTGGTGTAAGAAAGTGGTCCTGTTTCATTCCTTTACATGTTGCTGCCAGTTTTCCCACTACCGTTTGTTGAAGAAACTGTTCTTTACCCATTGAATATTCTTTCATGTTTTGTCAAAGATTAATTGAGCACATCATTTTAGATTTATTTCTGGGCCTTCTATTCTGTTCCATTGATCTTTGTCTTTTTTTGTGCCAGTACCATACTGTCTTGATCACTGCCCCTCTCTAATATAACTTGAAGTCTGGAATCATAATGTTTCCAGCTTTGCTTTACTTTTTTAAGATTGCTTTGACTAGTCAGGGTCTTTTTGTGGTTCCATACAAATTTTAGGATTGTTTGCTGTAGTTCTGTGAAAATGCTGTTGATGTTTTAATAGGAATTGCACTAAATGTATAGATTGCTTTAGGTGTTATAGACATTTTAATAATATTTATTATTCCAACCTATGAACATGGAATGTCTTTCTGTTTCTTTATATCATCGTCAATTTCTTTAATCAGTGTTTTATATTTGGTTTTCAGGGTACTTTTTGCCTTTTTATTTTGGGTTATTCCTAGGTATCTTATTAATTTTGGTATGATTGTAAATGAGATTGTTTTCTTAATTTCTCTTTCTACTGCTTCATTATTGGTGTATAAAAATGCAACAGATTTCTGTATGTTGATTTTGTATCCTGAAACTTTACTAAATTTATTTATCAGTTCTAAGAACTTTATTAAATTCATTTATCAGTCCTTCAAGTTTTCTATATACATAATATCATGTCATCTGCAAACAGTGAAAATTTTACTTCTTCCTTACCAATTTAGATGCCTTTTATTTCTTTTTGTTTTTTGACTGCTGTGGTTAGGACTTCCAGTACTATGTTGAATAAAAGTGGTGAGAGGGGACATCTTTGTCTTGCTTTTGACCTTAGAGGAAAAGCTCTCAGTTTTTCCCCATTAAGGAAGATGTTAGCTATGGGTTTTTCATAGAAGGCCTTTATCATGTTGAGGTGTGTTCCATCTAAACCTACTTTGTTGAGGGTTTTTATCATAAATGGATGTTGTACTTTGTCAAATGCTTTTTCTGCATCTATTGAAATGATCATATGGTTCTTATCCTTTTTCTTATTGATTTGATGATATCATCTTGATTGATTTGTGAATACTGAAACACCCTTGCAACCTAGTAATAAATCCTGCTTGATCACAGTGAATGATTTTTTTAATGCACTGTTGAATTCAGTTTGCTAGTATTTTATTGAAAATTTCCACATCTATGTTCATTAGGGATAGTGACATTTAGTTCTCTTTTTAATGGTGTTTTTGTCTCATTTTGGTACCAAAATAATGCTGACCTCATAGAATGATTTTGGAAGTTTTCCTTCTTATATTTTTTTAATAGTTTGAGAAGAAAATTATTAACTCTTTTTAAAATGTTTCATAGAATTTGGCTCTGATGCCATCTGGTCCTGAACTTTTGTTTGTTAGGAGTTTTTTGGTTGCTGACTCAATTTCTTTGCTGGTTATTGGTCTGTTCAAATTTTCCATTTCTTCCTGTTTCAGTTTTGGTAATTTATGTTCCTAGGGATTATCTATTTCTTCTAGATTGTCCAATTTGTTGGCTTATAGTTTTTTATAATATCCTATTATAATTGTATTTCTGTGGTGTTGGTTATTATTTCTCCTCTCTCATTTGTGATTTTATTTATTTGGGTCCTTTCCCTCTTTTTTTCCTGATGAGTGTCCCTAAAGGTTTAGAACTTTGGTTGATTTTTTTTTCAAAGAAACAGCTCCTGATTTTATTGATCTGTTCTATTGTTTGTGTTTTGTTTTGTTTCTATATCATTTCTACTTTAATCTTTATAATTTCCTTCCTTTTGCTGGTTTTAGGTTCTGTTCTTTTTCTAGCTCCTTTAGGTGTAAGGTTAAGGTGTTTATTTGAAATTTTATCTTGCTTTTTGAAGTAAGCCTCTATTGCTGTAAAGTTCCCTCTTAGAACTGCTTTTGCTGTATCCCAGAGGTTTTGGATTGTTGTGTTTCATTTTCACTTGTTTCCATGTGCTTTTTAAATTATTTTCTTTCATTTCCTGGTTAACCCATTCCATGTACTGATGTTTTTGTTGTTGTTGTTTTGTTTTGTTTTTGTTTTTGTTTTGTTTTGTTTTGTTTTTCCTTGTGGTTGACTTCTAGTGTCATAGCATTGTGGTCAGAAAAGATGCATAGTATAACTTCTATCTTCCCGAATTTGTCGAGGTTTGTTTTGTGAGCTGATATATAATCTACTCTGGAGACTGTTATGTGTTTACCTGAAAAGAATGTGTATTCTGCTATTTTAGAATAGGATGCTCTGCATGGATCTGCTAAATCTATCTGGTCCAGTGAATTATTCAAAGCTATTGTTTCATTGTTGATTTTCTGTTTAGATGATCTGTCCATTGATGAAAGTGGGATGTTAAAGTACCCTACTATTGTCATATTATTATCCATGAGTTCCTTTATGTTTGTTATTTGTTTTACATATTTGAGTGCTCCCATGTTGGGTGCACAGAAGATATAACAGTTGTTATATCTTCTTGCTGGATTGTCACCTTCATGATTATATAGTGTCTTTCTTTGTCTTTCTTTTTTTTTTTTCTTTTTTACAGTCATTGTTTTAAAGTCTATTTGTCCAATATAAGTTTTGCTACTCTGCTTTACTCTTTTGACATCATTTGCATGGCATACATTCTTCCATCCCCTCACTCTCAATTTGCAGGACTGAAATGAGTCTTTTGCAGGCAGCATATAGATGAGTCATTTTGTATCCATTCTGACATCCTATGTCTTTTGATTGGACCATTTAGTTCTTGCCAGTAGTTTTGATATAAAAATAATCACTAGCTAATATTATTTGGTCACCTATTAAATACAGAGTGCTAAAATAAACAGTTTATCTAATGTAAGTATGGAGATTGGCAAACTATTGCCATTCTATTAACTGAAAGGAACAAGTTAATATAAATAAGTCCTTGTTCCAGGTAATTACATTCAATGAGTAATTAACTATCAACTCAAAATTGAGGATACACCTCATTTCTGAGCATGGGCTTCAATATTTAAAAGAATCTATGAATATATTTTCTCAAGTTTAAAGACAATTACTACATAGTTATTTATCTATCTCCATATCTACATGTGTTTCAAATTTTGGAATCCTATTTTGAAATATATAGTAGAATGAATTAACCTGGCAAGTTATATAGATAGGCTTTAAATAGAGTACTGTTATACTAAGTGAAGTTCTTAACTCCTTTCTAATTGAAGACAGGTGGCTCTGCCAAAGTTGTCCAAACTGACATTGGCCTTATATGTAACTTGCACCTTAATTAACTATTGTATGATGACACTCTGTGCATTTTCTGGTATGGCTTTTTCATTTTTCCAAGTACCATGAATTGGTTCAGACTTTCATAAAATAAAGAAAGCTTGGACTCAGATAAACTTTAATTTCAGATTATGAAAAGGTATTGGAAAAATCAGATGATTTGTGTTTTCAACTAAAACAAACAGATAACGTAGCTGTTTCTATGAAGGTGACAGAACTAGTATTGTACTGGACCTGGGGCAAAAGGAAAACATCAGAAAAAATATATATAGTCTGTCTTTTGGAGAGAATGTGGTTTCAAGTAGAATAGCATTTAATTATGCTTATCTATCAACTACATTTAGAAAGTTTCTATGTTCTATCTACACAACATGCTATGCCATAGGATATATCAGACAGATAAATTGTCTCCACATTCATTATGAACATAGCTAAAATTTATTAAGAAATTTCTTTTTGTGTCAAGCAGTGTGATAATAAAAGTTCAAAGGTGAATGCATGCATGTAAGGGGAGGTACAGAGTGATAAACAATTATAATTTATTATGATGAGCTTTACAGTTCAAATATATAATAATAATTATGGGACATACTGTACTGAAGGAAGAATAAAAATTAATTGTACAATTTTGCTTTTTTTTCTCCATACTCAATTTTAAAAATTATTTCTATTTTCCACATGTATATTTCTAACTTTTATTTTCATATTTTCTATATAATCATCTTTTAATCAAGAATGTGGTGTGTTACAAACAACAATGTGATGAATCATTATTTTTGTGTATTTGAAATTTTCAATCCTTTAATTAATGTGTTTAAACCAGTTACATTCAACATGGCTATCATTAGTTAAGATTGTTTCTACAATAATATTTCGTATTTTTCATTTTTCTTTATTTTTTCTTTATTTTTCTTGCCAGCTTAAACTGTATAATTTATGGACCTCAGTTTTATATGTCAAGTTTCCTGCTGCTGAATGAAAAGTTATATGTTTTGTAACTCTCTAGTTACTAGGATAAGATCAAGGCCTAGATTTAGCTATTTTTATCCCTGCTGATTTATAAAATTACCAAAATATATAATATTCTAAATGAAGATAAGAACTTGTACATGCTTTCACATTATTTTTTTATTTGTTCTCTTTCACCAATATCACTACAATTTAGTATTGGGTTTTGTGGATATATATGTTTTTCCTTACATTTGTTTGCTTTTTTGATTATGTCTGATTTACATAAGTCCTCCAGCACATCATCTACATTATTCTTCTAATTTTCTTTTTTTATTATTGTGTTCAGTTAGCCACTGTATAGAACATAATTAGTTTTTGATGTGGTGTTCAATGATTCATTAACTAAGTATAAAACCTAGAGCTCATGATAGCATGTGCCTTCCTCAGTACTCATCACTGTTTTACACCCTCTGCTCACCCCCCAACTCCTCTGAAACTCCCAAATTGTTTCTCTGGGTCCATAGTTTCTCATGGCTCATCTCCCTCTCTGATTTCTCCCCGTTTGGATTTCCCTCCCTTTATCTATGGTCCTCCATGCTACTGCTTATATTCCACATATGAGTGAAACCATATGATAATTGTCTTTCTCAGCTTTACTTAATTCACTTAACATAATCCCCTCCATTTCTGATGGCTGAATAATTTTCCATTGTGTATATGTACCACATCTTCTTTATCCATTCATCTGTTGAAGGGCATCTCAGTTCTAATTTTCAACCTTCCTCCAAAATTCCTTTCAAGTACACTTTCAGTCAAAACATGAGAACTTAAGAAGAAAAAAATAGTAATTCAATATCTAAGATTTGTAGAGGTATTCTAAAAATGTGGCAATTCAGTTTTTTTTAAATTATTATTAATAGGAGTTTATAGTGGATTTAAGGGAGAGAAAAAGGCTTTAAAGGAACACAGATATTTGAGAAATAACAGCTATTTTAGGTAACCAAGAAAGTCTTCTTTCTTGGGAGGAAGTGTGAAGATAGAAAAGCATCCAAGAGTAGATGTGATGAATAATGGAAGTTTTCTATGAGGAAACTTTGAAGGAGATTCCCCAAAAATCATATTTTAAAGTAACTTTCAAGCCATTTAATTCCAATTCTCTTCCTTATTTATGCTTTTTTAGTATACTCTATATCATAATTTATTTCTTTCCCTGGAAGTAGCCATGGCTCTGAAGATGGTAGTGATTACTCTTTCTCCTTCACCTCTCCTTCTTTTCTTATTCCTCCTTCTGCTCTCCTCCTCCTTCTTTAATAATTTTATAACATATTTTCAAGATAACTGGTGTTTTATGTGTCAAAATTCTCTGAAGCTAATTAAAACCAAACTGCCTTATTGAGCAAACAAATTTCATATCATGTTACAAATTTCAATCATTGTTCTGCCCACTCCATGATTATAATGCCAAATGGGTGGCAGGTAATCTTGGGACTGATTTTGCCTGAGATATATAAAATGTGATTTTGATATTTTCTAAAAATCTGACTGCCTTTAAATTTTTTCTGACCACTACGTTTTCTAAAATTCTCTTGAGAGCTATTATTAAATTGGAGGACAGCCGTAATAATAAATATATCCATTTATTATATGTATAATATGGGCTAAATAGTGTTAATCTTCTGTTTTCATGTAACAAATTATTACAAACTTAGTGGCTAAAACAATAACTGTGTATTAACTTACAGTTCTTTAGGTCAGAAGTCCAGGAAAGAGTGACTAGGTATTGTGTTCATGACTTTAAAAGGTGAGATCCAGGTATTGGCAAATTCGCACATCTTTCTCAAGCTTAGAGCTCTCTTTGAAGCTAACATCATTGTATGTAAAATGTAGGTCTTTGCAGTTGTAGTACTGAAGGTGCTGTTCACTTGCTGGCTTGAGAACAGGGCCCATTCTCAGCAATTGGAGGCAAGTAAAACTTGTCATGTGGCCCCCTCAAATAGTCCCTCTTATACTCTCAATATCTCTGAATTCTTGAAGGGCTTTCCTGATTTTAAGGCCCCACTTGGTCTGGTCAGCTCCCCACCCCCATCCCCCTGATATTCTCCTTCTTCTTCTTCTTTTTTTTTTTTTAAAGCTTTTATTTATTTATTAGTTAGAGAGAGAGAAAGCGAGCACAGGCAGACAGAGAGGCAGGCAGAGGCAGAGGGAGAAGCAGGCTCCCCGCCGAGCAAGGAGCCCGATGTGGGACTCGATCCCAGGACGCTGGGATCATGACCTGAGCCGAAGGCAGCCGCTTAACCAACTGAGCCACCCAGGCGTCCCTATTCTCCTTCTTCTTAACTCAACTGCTAAGATTGAGTTGAATCTTAAGTACAAGAATTTGGGTACATGAACTAAGATATTAGGTACTTCAATTATATCAGGAAAATTTCTTTGCCCTATAATTGAATATAATCAGGGCTGTGAAATATCATATCAACAATCCCCCTACACTAAAAGACTGAAAATCATACAAGGTGGGTAGGGGTCATAGGGACCATCTCAGAATTATTTCTACCAGGTAAGTATTTTCTGGAGTTTTGCCTACATTATTTTTATTGATATCTCTATATAACCTGATTGTCCCAGATGTATAGATGAATAAAGCCAGTGTTTAAGACATGAAAGATATGCCTACGTCATAGTGTTGATACAGATGAACTAAGTATGATCTGAAATCTAAAGCCAGAATTTTCAATGCTATGAGATATCGCCCTGTTAACATTTACTTAGAAATAAAGTAACTCCTCATATGGCAAAACTTAAATTATAAATATTGAAGCTACTTCATTTTGTTTTTATATTTTTACGTTGATGTATTTGGAAAATCCACATCAATATGAAACTAGACTCTAGTAGATTAAATAATGTTAATATCTTGAAGATGTGTGTATATGTGTACACACATGCATGCACGTGTTTATCTGCAACATGTACATACATACAGAATAAGAAGTGCTGGTTAAGTTGTTTCAGTGTTATATATTAATTTTGGTCAGTTTTATGGATGATTTTTGTTTCTTTTCAATTCTATGGTGCTCACTTTGGCAGCACACATATAATTCTTCTATGAAGTGAAGTAATACAAATAGATAAAAAGAATTTTTTTTATTTTATTATTTCAGTGTTCCAAGATTCATTGTTTCTTTAAATTTAATTTAATTTTTTTCAGTGTTCCAAAATTCATTGTTTATGCACCACACTCAGTGCCCCATGCAATATGTGCCATCCATAATACCCACCACCAGCCTCACCCAAACCCTCACTCCCCTCCCCTCCAAATACCTCAGTTTGTTTCTCAGGGTCTGGAGTCTCTCATGGTTCATCTCCCCCTCTGATTTCCTGCCACTTCTCCTCTCCATCTCCCAATGTCCTCTATGCTATTTCATATGCTCCACAGGTAAGTGAAACCATATGATAATTGACTCTCTCTGCTTGACTTATTTCATTCAGCATAATCTCTTCCAGAAAATGGGCAGAAAAAATGAGCAGACATTTCTCCAAAGAAGACATACAAATGGCTAACAGACACATGAAAAATGCTCATCATCACTAGCCAATAGAGAGATTCAAATTAAAACCACACTGAGGGGCGCCTGGGTGGCTCAGTGTGTTAAAGCCTCTGCGTTTGGCTCAGGTCATGATCCCAGGGTCCTGGGATGGAACCCCACATTGGTCTCTCTGCCCAGCAGGGAGCCTGCTTCCCTTCCTCTCTCTCTGTCTGCCTCTCTGCCTACTTGTGATCTCTGTCTGTCAAATAGATAAATAAAATCTTTAAAAAATAAAATAAAATAAAACCACATTGAGATACCACCATACGCCAGTTAGAATGGCTAAAATTAACAAGACAGCAAACAACAAGTGTTGGAGAGGATGTGGAGAAAGGGGAACCCTCTTACACTGTTGGTGGGAATGCAAGTTGGTGCAGCCACTTTGGAAAACAGTGTGGAAATTCCTTAAGAATTTAAAAATAGGGCTACCCTATGACCCTGCAATTGTACCACTAGTTATTTACCTGAAAGATACAAATGTAGGGAAAAGAAGGACCATCATACCTCAATGTTCATAGCAGCAATGGCCATAGTCGCCAAACTGTGGAAAGAACCAAGAAGCCCTTCAGTGGATGAATGGATAAAGAAGATATGGTCCATATATACAATGGAGTATTATGCCTCCATCAGAAAATATGAATAGCCAACTTTTATATCAACATGGATGGGACTGGAAGAGTTATGCTGAGTGAAATAAACCAAGATTCATTGTTTATGTACCATACCCAGTTCTCCATGCAAAACAAGCCCTCATTAACACCCACCACCAGCCCACCCATTCCCCCACCCCACCTCCCCTCCAAAACTCTGTTTGTTTCTCAGAGTCCACAGTCTCTCATGCTTCATCTCCCCCTCTGACTTACCCCAATTCACTTTTCCTTTCCTTCTCCTAATATCCTCCATGTTATTCCTTATGCTCCACAAGTAATGAAAGCTTATGATTATTGACTTTCTCTGCTTAACTTATTTCAGTCAGTATAATTTCTTTTCATAGAGATAATTGATCCACACACATTGCAGGTAGAATTCTAAGATGTTTCCTAATATTTCTTATCTCTGGTATGCATGCTTTATATAATCCTTGAGATGAAAAGTATGATGGATTTTATTCCTCTAATTTTGTCATATTATGTTGCACAGTTGACCTTGCGATGGAGAGCTTATGGTAGTTAATGTTTTGTATCACCTTTAGTAAGTCCAGGAGTTCCCAGATTGAATATTATTTCTGGTTGTGACTGTGATTGTGTAAAAAAGCAGGGAATGGAAGAATTCACCCCTTTTTGCTTCTTCTTTGCTACCTTGAGCTGCCATCAATCTTTTGCCTTTGAACTGGATTTACACCATCAGCTCCCTTGGTTCTCGGGCCTTCAGATTCCAACTAAAATTATACCCCTATCTTCCTGAGACTCTAGCTCGGAAGTAGTAGGTTGACTGTGGGACTTTTCAGCCTCCATAATCTTATGAGTCAATTTTTGTAATACCTCTCATACATATTGTGTGTATGTGTGTGTGTGTGTGTGTGTGTGTGTGTGTATCTATTCCTATAGGTTCCTTTTCTTTGGAGAACCCTGGCTAATTGCAGAGTTTAACTGGTGAAACTGATTTAATTGCACAAGACTTTTACTTATTTTTTTAAAGATTTATTTATTTATTTTAGAGAAAGAGAAAGAGAAAGAGCAGAGGGGCAGAGGAAAAGAGAATCCTGAAGCAAGCTCCCTGGAGAGCATGGAACTAAATGCAGGGTTCCAACCCAGGACCCTGAGATGCTGACCTAAGCAGAAATGAAGAGTCATCTGCTTAAGCAGTTGAGCCACCCAGACTCATTTAATTGAATAAGCCTTTTAATTTTTTTTTGAATTTTATTTATTTGAAAGAGAGAACACACATGGGAGAACACAAGTTGGGGAGAAGCAGGCTCCCTGCTTTGATGAGGGGCTGGATCCCAGGATGCTAGAATCATGACCTGAGATGAAGGCAGACATTTTACCTACTGAGCCACCCAGATACCTCTTGCACAAGTGTTTCAGAAGCAGAAATATCTGGTCATAGGAGGAAAAATCAGATTTGGAGTATGTAGAGGGAGGCTGTCTATAGCTGAGGTAGAGGAGGCAATGTAGCAAGGACTGGAGAACTTCCTATAGTAGCTAAGAGTGATCCCTGGCCAGTGTCTTGCAAAATAACAGTACCTCCTATCATCACAGGGAAATTATTTCTACCAGCTACCTGAGGCGCTTGGAATTGGATGTCTTTCTAGATAATCTTCTAGTTGAGGATGTAGTAAGCTAACATTTTGATTTTAGCTAGGTGAGACCCTGAGCAGAGGATACAGATTAAATACGTTAAATTCTTAACCACAGGTATTGTGAGATAATAAATTTGTATTCTTTAAAAATGCTAAGTTTGGGGGCGCCTGGGTGGCTCAGTGTGTTAAAGCCTCTGCCTTCTGCTCCGGTCATGATCCCAGGGTGCTGGGATCGAGCCCCGCATCGGGCTCTCTGCTCAGAAAGGAGCCTGCTTCTTCCTCTCTCTCTCTGCCTCTTCCCCTACTTGAGATCTCTGCCAAATAAATAAATAAAATCTTAAAAAATAATGTTGTGGTAATTTGCTACTCAACAATGGAAAACTAATACAACACATGAAAGAGGATTCTTATTATTATGGATTTTTTAAATATTTTGGTGAGTTTCAAAACACCCACTGTGTTCTTGAGGAAATACATATAGGTGTGTTCAGACATAGAAATTGCTTTTTTCTCCCCCCACCTCACAACCAAACTAGATTATCTTTTCAGGATGCTTCAAGTGGATACATATGCAAAGTCCATCTGTACAATAGCTGTGAGATGAGATTTCCAACTGACACATTTTATTGCTCTCCTGTAGACTACCCAAGGTTTCAGAAGGAGAATTGCCAATTGGCCAATTTCTTGGAATTAGAGACTAGGTTTGGTTTATTCCATACTCCAAATCATAAAGGAGATTGGATTCACTTCAGGGTCTTCAACTGAAATAATAGGATTAGTAAAATGTTAGTAATAGTGAAATGATAGGGGAAAAGCTAACAAAGGCAGTAGAAAATGACATCCTGGTATCATTGGTGGGAATCATGTTCATATTAGGCGGTGAACAACTGAAGCAACAGTGAGACACACAACCTAGAATTATTTGGAACCAACACTTGTGCCTCATATCTATGGAATTCCTTGTACTTTTGAAGGTTTTAGACACACTCAATGTTGTTTTTCTACATAACACATATTACAAATTGCTTAACATATGGCTTTTTCAGAGTCCAGAGTGCTAACCATTACATCACGGAACCACCTACATATGGCTTTTTCAAAGAAGAATTGCTTTCTATGGATTGTTTTTCCAGCGAAAATGCTGTTACAATTCCAAAAAGATAATTTTCCCTTCCTAAACAGAGGACACTTTAAATAATAGTATTGTCCCTAATATATACATGCTGAACTTTCCCCCCTCCTTTAAAATAGCTAATATGAAGTAATGGCATTTCCTTGTGTATTTGTGTATGAGCATGCAGATGAGTACAGGTGTGTAGAAGCCATATGGGCACATTTTAAAATTCATCGTTTTCATTAAGAATACATTACATTTTCAACAATGCTTCAATGAAGTTACTTTTTTTCATCCTTAACATTATTTGTTTCATCGGTATTTCAAGAACAATGCCAAGATTATTTTCTATTTTGTAGTAAACAGGTAATGAAATTTAAATCAATAAGCACTTTAGTCTAAACACATGCCGCTTGGGATTAGGGAGAAATATGGTATGAATTAGCATCCTCTCTTTAGATGAAAATATTCATTTGTTAGGAAGAAATTCATATGCTGAGACATCATAATCTATTGGACACACTCTAATAAAAAACTGATCACTTAGATTTTCATGGCATTGTAATGCTTAGGGAGCAGAGGCATAGAGTCAGAAAGTAGGTTTTAACAAAATCATTTATTAATAGTGAAAAATACTGATTAAACCATTTCTTATTTCCTAGCAACTGCTGGCACTTTGAAAGAACACACTAATAGAAATTCAAAGGATCAAAGAAACACTGAGATTGGAGCATTATATTCTCTGACATACGTAGTATTCTTCCCTAATACAGTCTTTGTTGTTATTCTTTTCCTCCCTAATTTTTAGCATGCAGTGACATCTTGATTACAATTTAACAAATGTCCCTTACATGCCCCTAATCTTTTACTGTCCATTTTAAATATCTATCTCACAACTGAGTGGGCGGTCAGAATGAGACATGAATTAGAGCAACTGCTACATTCCCAGCTTCTGGTCCTCTTCTGGTGTCAAGGAAAGGACTTGACATTTCCCTGCATTACCTGGCAGTTTCTTTCATACCTCTCATGCTTTTCTCAGAGGACATAAGTCTGTTTCATATTCAGTGTGCAAGAACTTGAGGGAGAATAAGAGAAAATAAATAGAAAGTAGAGAGAGATAGAAATTGGAAGACAAACCACATGAAATAAGTTCTGGACCTTTAAATAAGCTAAGAAAAGGGTCAGTGTTTGAGCATTATAGACAGGACCTGGTAATTATACTTGATAAGTATACTTGACATACTATTGCTCTAAGTACTATTTGAAATTTGAGTAAGATTTGAAATTTAAAATTTTACACATAGTTAATTTTGGGAATGAATATAGATTATTGATGTATTTGTAAGGAGAGTCAGGAAATTCTTAAATTTAGGTTTGTCATCATGAACTGGAATAGCTTTTTTGTAGCCCCCCCAAAGATGAGCATGATTTGGAAAAATATAAATCCACTACTACCCATTGTGCTATCAATCTTGCCCATGTTTACATCTGTGAAAAGTATACATAAAATTGTATTTTTATCTCTATAATTCCTGCACTGGAAATTATCTTAGAACTGACTCTCAGAACTTTAAGTGTGAATGTTTTATGTAAGTAACAAACTGTAAGTTCAAGTCAAAATACAGGTTGGGTTTTAGAGTAGCAATACTGTGTGGCCACCTATGACATTTCTTTCATTGAACTGCCCAGAAAATCAGGGTAGACAATGAAGCTTAAATCGTAGCAAATTTCAGACCACCCATACTGCACCTTGTCAAACATCACAGTAAAGATACAATCTTATGTTGCCTTGAGCATCAGAATCTGACTTCAGTACAATTGATTTTCATATATTAGCTTCTGGCTTCAACTGTTTCTCTGTTATGGTAAATATATTGGTATTTTGGATGGGTAGAATTTTTGCTGGGAAGGTAAGAAGATATGATCTTGTATATCAGCATATAGCTCATCCCCTGAATTTATTTTCTTTTAGGCCTTAAATGGCTTAGTGGATATCTTGTTCCCTTGCTGATGATCCAGTAGGTTGAGGGGTATGTTGAGCTTCAAGGGGAATCATGCTCCATATCCGTAAGGGAACAGGAACTTCAGAAATTATTTGGGATTCTTTTGCATGGGACATTTTTTTTTTTTTTAGTTTTCCCCAATTATTTATGTATTCAGCAATTTATATCAGGATAGATACTTATTTATACTTTGCGTTATAATTCACCACTTTTTTGGTAGAGCTGTGTCCATTGGAAGGGCTTCTAGTTTCATCTTTTGACATATGCTTATTAATTAAGGTGGTGGTGGTTGTTGTTAGAGCACTGCCTTACCTTCAGGTACTATAAGGTATTCCAGAATCATCTTTTATATTTTCAACCCCAGTCCTAAAAGCAGCAATTTCTCTTATTTAATGTTTAATTTTATTGATGTAATTATCTGTTTTTTGAGTGTTGAGTTTGAGGAGAGCTTTATAGATCTTGGATATCAGCCTTTCTTCTGTAGTGTTCTTTGGGAATATCTTCTATCCCATGGATTGCCTGTTTGTTTTGTTGACTGTTTCCTTTGCTGTGCAGAAACTTCTGATCTTGATGAAGTCCCAAAAGTTCTTTTTCCATTTTGTTTCCTTTGCCTTTGGAGACATATCTTGAAAGAAGTTGCTGTGGCTCATGTTGAAGAGGTTACTGCCTATGTTCTCCACTAGGATTTTGATAGATTCCTGCCTCATGTTGAGGCCTCTTAACCATTTTGAGTTTATCTTTGTGTATGGTGTAAGAGAATGGTCGAGTTTCATCCTTCCATACATAGCTGTCCAATTTTCCCAGGACCATTTCTTGAAGGGACTCTCTTTTTCCCCCTGGTTATTTTTTTCCTGTTTTGTTGAAGATTATTTGACTATAGAGTTGCAGGTGCATATCTAGATTCTATACTCAGTTCAACTGGTCTATGTGTCTGTTTTTGTGCCAGCACCATACTGTCTTGGTGATCATAGGTTTGTAGTAAAGCTTGAAATCGGGAAACGTGATGTTCCCGGTCTTGTTTTTCTTTTTCAACATTTCCTTAGCAATTTGGGGTCTTTTCTGGTTTTGTAAAAATTCTAAGGATATTTTTAATATAGCTTTTTAATGGGGGGTAGATCTATACAGTAACCATAAAATTAGTTAATATTAAAAAAATGAACCCCTATAGTGAGTTTAAAAATATTCTTTGTACATTCTATATTATTTATAATGTCTGATAAAACAGTGATACCTGGGGACTCCTGGGTGGCTCAGTCAGTTATACATCTGCCTTGGACTCAAGTCATGATCCCAGAATCTTGGGATCAAGTTCTGAGTGGGGGTCCCTGTTCAGTGGGAAGTCTGCTTCTCCCTCTGCCTGGTGCTCCTTCTGCTTGACTCTCTCTCACTCTGGATCTATGATAATAAATAAATAAAATATTTTAAAAAATAGTGTTACTAGAATTAACCTATGAATACAAAAGATGATTTAAATAAGTGATGGATTAAGAGGGACTAAGTGAAACATTCCTACTCAACCTCAAGGAAGATAAATATATATATAAGAATAGTTTATTATATGACATAGGACATGATTGTCAGAGATGGTGCAAAAATAATATTTAATTTAATTAAGAGAAAGAAAGCTTATCCCTAGGACTATCTTAACTTGCTGTCTTGAGAGTTTTTAGGATTTAGTAAATGGAGAAGAAAATCAGTGAAAGCGGAGCAGATACTTGGATTTTGAGGAGATGGAGCCCTGGGCAATCATGATGGCTCCTGTTTCCAGAACAGAAAACTGGGGAGGAGAGAGCTACCCAGAGAACTGAAGAGATTTGCAGAGAATCCACCATGAGGATATGGTTAAAAATGAATCAGTGCATGCACATGAGAGATACTGACACATCTTCTGTCATTAAGTTCTTTACAGTGCAAGAGAATAAATATAGGCCAGGAAATTAAACTGTCTTCAGAGAAAACTCTGGTTGCACTTAAGACAGCAAGCCTCGAGGAAAGAGAGTATTGACCAAGATAATCTTAATGTTTCCCTCAGATTGACCAAAGTTTACTTAAATTCTTCTTGACCTCTCTTTTCTTAGAGCGTTTACTTTAGAAAACTTACAATTGTAAATTCTTCCTCTATTTGAGATGCAAATCTTTATGAAAGCCACCTGAGGTTTACAACCCAATGATGTCCTTCTCAAAAGAGCTATCCTTTTGAATGGTAATCATCATGGAAGAAAGCACCCCTATTTTTTAGTCTCCATGGGAGGGTTGGGAACCTAGCTTCTGTGGGTGCAAATTAGCAAATACAAATGATCTAATCACAGCAGAAATCATTTAAAAACTCAGGAGTAACTCAGTATGCTCAACATATCTTCTGGTCCAAACTCCTTGGTAGTAATCTCTAGTAACTTTTCCAGTGACTCATCCCAGCCCTTAAAAACCCTTCGATTTTTTGTTTCAGTGGGGTAAATTTTCTTCAGATGGAGTTCTGACTTCTTTCCCCCTTCTCTCCCCTTGAATAAAGTCTTCTTCACCTTTAATTGTTTTTTTATTTCCATTGCAAATTTTCTTTGACAGTGTGTTACCTGAGTATTTACAGGATGCACACTGGATTTTTGTTTTTAACCATATAATAGGCTTCCAGAGTTGCATAGTGGAAGGTTTGGCAGGTAGGAAGCAGAGAATAGATTGACTTGGGGGTGGGGAAGGGAGTATGAAGTAGCAAGGAGCTTTGAATATAGTGGAAGATAGGTAACTCAGGTCCTTCTATTTTGTGATGTGAGTCAAAATAACAATAACAATAACATATAACAATATGTTATATATTATATGCTACATATAATATTGCATATAATATATAACATATATTATATATAATATGTTATATATAAAATGTTATATGTTAATATATATGTCATATATAAAATGTATAACATAATATAACAACAAAATAACAATAACATATGTCCTAGTAGAATCAGTTTGTCCTGAGCTTTGCAATAGAACCATTTCCAGCAGAGTGTGGTGAATGTGAAAACAAACTTCCCCAGAAAGGATGAGTTTTGGGACCCTTTGTTTGTGTTTGTTAGAAAATGACTTCATCAGATTTTTCTATTGACCACAAGGAAAAAAAAATTCCCCCTGCTTGTCCAACGACCAAATACATCCTATATTTATAAAGATCAAAAGTCTGAATCATTTTGTTGTTGTTGTTTATTTATTTTAGAATCATGATACCTATTTTAATTTGGTCCATTATCTAATTTGATATATCTAGTTTTCTTATCTACACTTTGGACCTAACATGAGAAAACGTTGTTGCCAGGATTAAATGAAATATATATATATGTATATATATATGTAGAGTAATTAGAACAGTGTTTGTTTTTGTGTTTTGTTCTTATTAGCATTATTAATGACAGTCAAGGAAAATCAGCAGGTGTGGGAGAGAATTTTCTTACAGTAGTTTTCTTTTTTTCCTGTAATTCAAAAAACAATAGGATATGGAATTTTGCCCCAGCCCTACCTCATTCCTTACATCTAAATGTTGTTTCTAAATCATTAAGTTCTATGAAATTATACTCGCCTACTTAACACTTGATCAAGAAGTAGCTTGTTTCACTTATAAGTTTAATAAAAATACTTACTTCATGTGCATTACACAGAAAAAGTATTTGTGTTTCGCCCTTTTCTCTTTGAGGGATATTGAAACCCTAGACAATTCTGAAAGCATGAAACACTCGAAATGGCTGTTTGTATTCAAATAACAGAAAAGCTGGGTAACTAAATCTTGATGAATAACGATACTGAAAGATAGACTATATTTACAAATATAGGGTTTCTTTTTTAATTTTTTTAAAATAAATTATAGTAAGTCATATGTTTGTTGCAAGTTAGAACAGTCTTTCTATCTCATCTGTGATTCATATAGCATTTTACATTAAATCAGAAACAGAATCAGAAAGGCTTTTTTTTTTTTTGATGTATTGTTATTCTGCGTAATGAAAAAAAAAAAAACTAGCAAAACATAACCTAACCGAAAATATAGCTTTAATTTTGATTCACTATAACCTCATATTATTTCTAGGAATCCCTATCTACAATCAAGAAAAAAATATGTTACTTGAATTATTAAAGTTAAGTTGCTCTGGGTGTATGATACATTTTTGTATATCAAAAAATAATCAATTGTTTAAACATAAACAACCTGGTATCTCCCATAGTGTCAGTAAATATGTTTATTATTTAGATCATAAGAAAACTGTTTGTATAAATTCAGCATCATTGTATAAGCTGTATAAACTTACTAATCTCTGAGGTAAGATTGCAAAACAAAAAAAATGAATAAAATGATATTTCTAAAAACCTTATGGGCTTTTGCCTTGCTGCACCATTTAAAATGGTTGCATTTAAATGCTCAGTACATTCCAATATCACTACAATTCTCTCAGCTACAATTAACTTCTCACATTGGGTTCTGACATCTTTCTTTTATGCCTTTTATACTTCTTAACTTTTCAAAAAAA
>ML104434.1:0-13872 GCA_003697995.1 Taxidea taxus jeffersonii | reverse complement strand
TTTTTTTTTTTAAGATTTACTTATTTATTTGGGAGACAGAGAGTGTGCGTGAGAGTAACAGAGAGCATGCCCTGAATGGGAGGAGCCGAGGGAGAAGAAGAGAGTCCTATGAAAGACTCCACGCTGAGAGCAGAGTTCAACACCAGGCTCCATCTCAGGACCCTGAGGTCACAACCTGAGCCAAAACCAAGAGTCGGATGCCTACCTGACTCCACCACTGAGGCGCCCCCATTTCTTTTTTTTTTCCACTGACAAAAATTTACTATTTATTCTTTTTTTCTTTTTTATTAATTTATTTTTTTTATTTAAACATATAATGTAACCCCACCATCCTCTCCCAACCCCCTCCCCCCACCCCCTCAGTTTGTTTTATGACATTAAGAGTCTCTTTTGGTTTGTCTCCCTCCCAATTCCTAAAGATACAAATGTAGTGACCCCATTTCTTAATGTAGCACTAGAGAAAAACATAGAGAATGTATGATTTTCCATGTTTTATTGGTGCATGCTACTCACTCTCAGATCTAAGGAAGACTTCTACTACATTTTACCTTTAGTACTACAACCACAGGTATTAACTGCCACCTCACCATTTTTCTTAATTACTCAGAATTGAAATACCAGTTAAACAGAATATTCATTCGGGTTCCACCACTGTAGGTCCATCTTACCACCTGCAGCACACATCATTTATTGACCAACCAGCTCTGGAATGATACGGAAAGAGCTCTCCAGGGTACCCACAGCAGGCAATATGGTACAGCAGAAGCAGTTTGGACCTCATGGTAGCCTGGCTTCAATCCCAGTCAAGATCATTACCTCTCAGCTGTGTGAGAAGGAAGGGTTATCGTGAAATGGTAGTCATCTTACCCATCTAATCCATTCTTACTTCCCCAAATCTAATCATAAACTTTCAACCATTCAGCACTACCCTCAAGCTCATCATTTGTTCCCCACTCTTTGACTCTCAACACATGATAAAGTCCTTACTTAACTGAAAAGGAATGACTTCAAAACCTTTTTGCTGGACCTCCTGTTGCATCTATAACTTTTCCCCATGCATCTCGTAGTAAGTTACATATGTACATGGAGGTAAGTAGCAGAGTAATGGGTTAACATCTTCCTGGAATATTAGCTTCTTTTCAAACATTCAGCAAAGATAAGATTCAAATTACTGAACTTTTAAAAGTTGCAAAAACATGGGCAAATAATACCAGCAAAGTGTGGCTTTCCCAGGATGGCCAAACTTCTATTTCTTTCTGGGAGCCTCGGGAGTACAAAGTTTTCATCAGTTGTAATTAACTGAATAATGTGGTTTAAAATATTTTAAATCATATTTTAATTTTAAATTATTATAGTAGATATAAATTTTTCATATGTCAAAACCATGGGAGTGAGATATGTAACTTTATTTTTCCCAGAATATATATCCTCTGAAATACACATAATTCCATCTAGTCCTCAACCCTTATAACTGGGCTTGCTGACTTCAATAGGAATGGAAAGAACTCTGACCTGCCAAGTTCAGATAGTGGCAGAAGTATAGCATGCATCTTTATTATCAGGGGATAGATACATTCAAAATAGTTAATGGCCAATAGGATGCAGGCCCCAAGAGTCAAAATGGATCCTGGCCACTGCAAAGGACCAGCGTGTACAAACAGAATACCATCCCTGGTTTCCATAGCAAACAAGAGAGTCAGCATCATCATGCAAGTTTCAAGAATGCCAGATACACAGAGACCTCTAGCTGAGGCTTATCAACCATGGAACCACAGAAATACAAGTAATAGTACAGTTTTACAGGATTTGTATAACCAAAAATATTCTAGAATGAGACCAAACTGAGCTATCCACATTTAGTCATGGCCTCAGAGCCAACTCCCCACACTTAGAGACCCTAGAATAAAGTCAAAATCACACATGTTAAGGAAGGATATACTGTACCACCTAACACCGCATCATGTTCTCTAGAGCATTCCCTCAGCCTTCCAAATCAACATAAGGTAATGTTCATGGGGAAAAACAAGAAAGAGAATTACCTAAACCTTTTAGGCAGAATTGGATCTTGAGTTATAGCTAACGTTCTGACCCTTGATATGAAGGCCATTATAGTAGGAAGAGCCAAATGCAAGACATTAGTGTTCCTCAAACAGGAACAAATACTAACTTCTATAATAGAGCTTCAGGCATTTAACCCAGTAGATGTCAATTTCTCACTCACATGACAGTCCCAGTATGCATGTTCCAGGCTGGCAGCACTCATCTACACCGTGGTTCAGAGATCCAGAATTGTTGCCTCTTCAATCTCTACCATTCCCTAGAGCACTGTTGTCCTCTACACCTACCGGGATGTACCAGGGAAGATTAAAATAGGAAAAAAAAAAAAACTATAAAAGAAGCACAAGACTTTTAAAATGTCTTGGTCTGAAATGGTAGTGACCATTTCTACCTACATTCCATGAGGTAGAACTCAGTGATATGGTCACATTTCACTAGAAAGGAAGCTGCCAGGTATAGCCTAGAAATAATTTCAAGAAGAATAAAAGAATGACAATTTTGGTGAATAGCTGGTATTCTGCCACATGCAAGAATTTGAGAGATTTATGGCATGCCAATCATTTAAGAGATGGACTTCTTCCTAAATCTGTATCTGTAGATCCACCAGCAACTCCTTTCAACTGGAAGACTGAGGATGAAAAACTGGTTTGGTTTTCAGATGGTTCTCCATGTTCCTCTCCAACAGCTAATATAGACTACTATGGAATTATAGTCCTATTTGTTTGTGGCCCTAAAAGATAGGAGAGAAAGACAGTCCTTTCAATGGATGGTATTTTGAATTATACTTCTCCTTCTCCTTATCTGCTATTTCTTTAAAGAAAGATCATCTGAGACTTTTCAGTACTGATTCACAGGCACTGGTAATGGTTTGTCCAAATGGAGCTCCGGAAACTGACCAAGGCTAATAATATTTACGTCCCATGTGAATGTTACAAAACGGCCACCACTATTAAAGAAATGTTTAGGAAAATAACAATGACAACAACAACACATACAAAGGGTTGTTCAGGGAAGGCATAGACAGCTGGTAAGGCTTTTATGAGTAGCTGCAGAAACAAGGCTAACATCAATTCTATAGATTCCAGACCTGAAGCTGGATAAATGGTTATCATTCAGTTAATCTACTCCATGTTGCTCTAAGTACATTCTGTTTGAGATAGATCTGCTATATCAACTGAGGGTATTTGAAATTTTTCATGATATGTAGGAAAACAGATGTGTGTGTGTGTGTGTGTGTGTGTGTGTGTACTGGTAGACTACAGATAGAATCTGGTGGGTATCTATTGTTTTTCCTATATTGAGAACACTCGGGTCATTTTTATAGTTATTTAAAAAAACCTACTTTGAGGGGCGCCTGGGTGGCTCAGTGGGATAAGACTCTGGCTTCAGTTTGGGTTGTGATCCCAGGGTCCTGGGATCGAGCCCCGCATCAGGCTCTCTGCTCGGCAGGGAGCCTGCTTCCCCCTCTCTCTGCCTACTTGGGATCTCTGTCAAATAAATAAGTAAAATCTTTAAAAAGCAAAACAAAACCCAAAAAAACCCTACTTGGAGAAACTGTTTCCCATTCAAAGTACTCACTGACTGAAGAGGGAATAACCCAGTCAATGCCAACTAGATATCTGTCCTTGGAACTGGGATGTGGGATAGGGGTAGATAAGAATGAGACAGACAAGAATGCCAGGACTGATAATAAAAGATAGTCCTGTATCTCTGGCTACTGGGAACCCCAGCAGCCCTCACTCTTACCATTCCTGATTGGTTTTTTGGGGGCACATCCTTTGGTGAAATAACTAATACAATAATTTTTTCAATAAATTATCTGCTTTTGTTTAAGGGGTCGGCACTGAATCCTCTTCTTGGAATTAGACACGACAGGCATAATATTGTGAATCTACACACATAGGCTGAGTTCCAGTAGACTGGAATTTTTTTAAATTAGTTGTGCTCTTAAAAATGAGGTCATATAGGGAATCCAAATGCATCTATTCCTTCTGTAATGACTTTAATGTATTCACCAAAATAATGGTCGTAAGTGAAAAGCTATTAAATATGGAAGTGTCCATATCAATCTAATAAACTGACATGTTTCTCAGATAAGGCATCAATAAAAAGTTAATAACAAATAACCTGAAACTGAATACTATTTGTACATATAAAGTAACATAAAGAGGTTTTATTATGTTTTCAAAGGAGAAAGATTTATGATGGCTAGAGGAGGAAGAGTGAAGTATCATTCTTTGAAAGGTAGTAGAAAGTCAAGTGTTTGAATACTGGGAAGGCATTCAATATCAAAATCATATGGGCTTGACAACTCTCTTTCCCTTGAAACTTAAACTCCAAAATAACTACCTGATATGGAAGGCTTTGACATAAATAGAAAAGACTAGAGTCTTTGGGTAGAAAACTACATGCTTTAAAGCATGAAGCAACAGTTTACATACACAGGAAGAAATAGTAAGGAGAATACAGCTTTATTCCTCTTGCTTGGCATCCATAGACAGAGCAACACATCTGGGTTCATCCAAACTTAGCATGCATTTCAAATTTGTCCCACGTAATATTCTTTGGCTAGAAACTATTGTACAAAATAAATTTGTAACTGTGCCTTTGCTTGAATCAGTCATGTTGAAAATATAACTTTGTTCAGTATGCTCGTTTAATGGACTTTAAGGGGGAAGTCATTACACTGGGGAAAATGGAGTCATTGTCTAAAATGTGGTATAAATTATTAAGAGTTGTGGTGGCAAAAAAATCTTTGAGGGAAAAGTGATGTGTAAAATTAGACTGTATACAAAATCAGTAAAAGCCAAACCGGGGAGGTAATAGTGAGCTGTAACCTTTTCTTCCTTCTCTCAGTTGCCACCCTAGGCAACCACTTCCAACATTTTGGCAATTTGGCTTCTCAGCTTTTTAAGCTATAATTTCTTTTCCCAATTCCCAGCATCCACCACATGAACTGTCCAACTTGCTGATTCTTGGAAATGTTACAAACTTTCAGGTCTTCAAGTAATTGTTTATATTCCTCCTTTTGCTAAGTACCTTTACTTTTTCTTCAGAGTTTAAGAAAACCCTATGCATGGCTAATTCCCAGCTTATATGTCACCATCCCAAACCCCACCTAAAGCAAAAATAAATACTTTTTCATGTATATTCTCATAGCATCCGATTATGCTTCCACTCTAGTACTTATCACATTTCATCATAATGAGCTGTTTATAAGACTAATTACTTTATAAGGTCTTCAGAGAGAGGAATTCTGCTTTATTTGTTTTTGTACGCCCTCTATCTAGCTCAGTGTCTTGTTCATCAAAAAGATGATCAACACATACATGTTGAATCTTTGGTCATGGAAAAAAGGAGAAGAGTTTTAAGAAGTATTTGGTGGTTGTAGAAGAAGGTGAACAGAATTGAAAGTCCAAGTGGTTCAAAAAGTTCATGTTTCGAGAAAGCTCTTACCCAAACATGTAACAATTAAGTATAAAAGAGACAGATTTAAAACATAACCATCTTAAAAATATATAATAGAGCAACAACAAAAGAAAGCTCAGTGTGCTAAGTGGAGCTGAAGACACAGACCTCCTAGGCTTCAGATGGTCAGCAAGTACAGATGACGAGTTGAGATGTGTAATATTGTAAGCTCTCTGCATGAGGAGAGAGAGTCGAGCCTAAAACACTCATTTAGTGCTGGTGGGAATACATAAACTGGAACAATGGCACAAAAAATAATAAAATACTTACACCCTGTGATCCAATTATTTCATTTTGGGGCATATATGTTACAAAACCTTGCCCGGGTACACAAGAGATTTGTCCCAGCAGTTAAGTATACCTGCTCTGGAGATAGACTTTCCAGTTATGTAATCCCCCAAAGGAACGCCACCATGCAATAACCAACCTGGATTTTTGCCTCCTGTCACTTCCTGGTTCCTGCTCCTTTCTGCCTCCAAGTCTTGCATTTTGTACATCTCCTTGGAGCTTCTGTCTGCGAGGTTGGATAATGCTTGATTTAAATTCATTTTTGCTCCAATAAGCTCTTAAAAATGTTAATGCACTTCAGTTTTGCTTTTAACAACTCTGGCTTCAGGAGGCAGAAATGAAGGACACCCCCAGCGACCCCCAGAACAAAGAGCAACCAGGTGGACCTACCTGCTGCGTCTGTGAGCTGTTTTCTCCTGAGTCCTGGAGGCCCTAGAAGAGGTCCCTCTCGGATCCTGGCTTCGCAGCTTTTGCATGAGGAGATTTCTAGAATTTATTTGAGCACTTTGTTTTATGAACTTAATTTGAAAACTGGCAGGAGTCCGAGTGGGTCTGACTTGAAAACAGGGTTGGGTCAGGGGAGCACTGGGTCTAATTTGGAAACCAGACGTAATTATCTGTATCCCTGGGTCCACGCCGGAAACTGAACGGAATCCGTGGTCATACTGGGTCCGGACCGGAAACCAGACCGAATCCAAAGAAGCTCTGGGTATGGGCCGGAAACCAGACAGAATCTACAGTTGTACTGGGTCCTTGCCGGAAACCGAACGGAATCCGCGGTCATACTGGGTCCCGGCCGGAAGCCGGACCAAATTGAGGAAGCGCTGGGTCCGGGCCGGAAGCTGGATGGAATCTGCGGTCGCACTGGGTCCAGCCTGGAAACTGGACCGAATCTGAGGACACTCTAAGCCCGGGCCGGAAACCGGACGGAATCTGAGGAAGCTCTGGGTCCGGGCCGAAACCGAATGGAATCCGAGGTCATACGGTCCGGGCCAGAAACCAGACCGAATCTGAGGAAGCTCTGGGTCCGACTTAAGCTGAAGTAGGTCGTGTGTGAGACATTGGGTGAATAAAATTTTAAGGCTGAGCAAGTAGGTGGTGGCCACTGTGGAGAACTTTTAACATAGATAAGCTTATCCATCTGCACGGTGCTGTAGAGGAAAACAGGTCTCACCCAAGCCCTGAGTCCAAAAGGCAGAGGAAAAATTGTTACTGTTTTTCCTCCTCTTCAGTTTTGGGGGGCCAGGGTGAGATCCAGGCTGAGTCCCGAGCCTACAGCCAGGAGCCCAGGAGAACTGGCAGAAACCGGCCAAGGGCGAGCGCCCTCCTCAGAGTCGGCTGATCCCGCCCCGCGAGGCCCGGTCCAGAAAGGGAGGTAAAATTTCCCGGCATCCCTTCCTTTCCGTGCGGCAGGCAAACTGTAAGGATTCGGTCTGAGACGAGTGACTCGTGCTTTTGCTTTGGGTCCCATTCCCTCCCGGGGACAGCTGTTGCCTGCGCGCTGGTCTCCCTCAGTGCCCTGGGAATTGACGAGGCCTTCCCGCCGGCTGGGATTCGTGCAAGTGTTTGTGCGGAGACGGTCCCGCTATCGCGTTTGGGGGTTGGGTGGACAGAAATGTTTGTTGCGTTCCGTTTGTGAACAGGGCCTTCCCAACGGTTGCCAGCTCTCAGGGCTGGTCTCCAAGAATTTTGGTTCTGTTTGGGAGCCACTCTGGGTCTTGGGAGGGAAGGATCTTCTGCGCCTCCTCGGGAATGCCTCGTGTGTCCATCGTACTGTTCCGTGCTGCCAGGAATATTTGCTTTCGTCTAGATTGAAGCCTAACAATATATTCAAGCAATTTTTTTAAAAATGTAAGTCTAAGGTCAGCAGTTGGCCAGATCGGAAGCGGATATTCAGAGTCTGATAGGGACTTTTTTAAAGGTCTTCTCCCCTCAGCAAAAATGGAACTATGTACCCAAAGAGAAAGAAAAATACCCTAAAGCCTGTGTGGAAGGATGTACTAAGACATTCCAAAGACACATACTCTCAATCTAGAACACAGGAAACTATATCCATCTGACTTGAATATCTTCTCCATATGTTGATGTAAAGGAGAAAAAACACGTGTGTAAAGGGACGTGAAAATGTAAAAGGGTTGTGGAAATGTAATCTGGGCAAAATAATTTTATGTGTGGCTGAGACTGGGATGGATTTGCATGTTTTTATTTTTTCAAGGTTTTATTTGAGAGAGAGAGAGAGAGAGAGTGCATGAGCAGGAGAGGAGGAGGAGGAGCAGAGGGAGAGTGAGACTCTTAAGCCGACTCCATGCTGACTGTGGTGCCTGAGGCCCAAGGTGGAGGGAGATGCCCCATCCCGGGACCCTGAGATCAGGAACTGAGTTAAAAGGGAGAGTCCCACAGCTCAGTGAACTGAGCCACCCAGGTACCCCATACTTGTGTATGTTCTTAAAAGTTGAGTTTTAATGTCAAAAGTATACTGATGCAAAGTTAGAATTTGCTTTTCACTCTGTGAAAAGACCAAGTTGGGGCACCTGGCTTAGTAGGTTGTGCCCAACTCTTCTTCTCAACTCAGGCCTTGATTTCAAGCTTGTGAATTCAAGCCTGGAGCTGGGCTCCACACTGCACGTGGAGTCCGCTTTAAAAAAAGAAAGAGCGAACGAACGAACCAATTTTTCTTACATTATTGTAATGTTTACAAATTATAAACAAGGGTTTTTGTTTATTTTTTACCTTTTAAATTATAAGCCTAGGTAGCAGATATTTTGTGTTTTACCAAAATAATTTGCTATGCTTCGTGTTGTCTTTATCAGGTCTTCGACTACTGAAGGAAACCTAGTGTTCCCAATATTACACGAGCTAACTTTTGTTTACAACTATATAACCTTCTCTGTTTGCCCTTAACATCTTTTCCAGTCCCTTTGGTTAAATAGATGAGTATTATTTCATAATGATATGTGATTATATTTAATCAAATGTTCAAACCCTTTGACATTTTCTCAAAATTAAATTCTAAGTGGAGTCTTTTTCCTACAAACTAACTGAGATTTCCCGGCCTTCATAGCTGTTATCTTTCCAGTCCAAGCCACTTACTCAAACCAGAATTACAAGGAGGCATTCATAATTCAAAATTTGCTTCATCAGATGCCCACAGCCCTGGCTAAAAGTAAGTGCGAATAAGGCTATGATCGGGAACATCTCCTCAACTCTTAAAGATCTTACAGAATCTGCTGCTGTAACAGCAGCTGCCTGACAGCAGTCCTTAACCTTCTAGCCATAGCTGTCCTTGATACTAGGATAGTCCTTGATTGTCTTTTAGCTCACCAACAAGGTGTTTGTGCTCCAGTCATTACCTAGTGCCACACTTGGGCAGACACTTGAGAAGCTGAGACTCAGTTATGTAGGATCAGTGAATAAGCCACTTGGATTAAGAAAATGACTCCCTTCCGTGGGACCTTTCTTTGGCATATTGAATTCTGATTACTTTGGTTTTGGGGGACCATGGCTCCAAAATGCATCCTGGACATTGAGAATTATCCTGCTTCTAATAATCCTAGCAGTCTCTCTGGCACACTTTATTCTCTCAAAAACTTTACATGCTTATTCGCAGCTGCTAACTATGAAGGAAATGATCTCCCTAAGAGGAGAATGTCAGAAAAGCAACAAAGAACTTAAAGAATGTGAATCCGATGCTGTAATCTATGAATGCTACACACAGGTTCAGCAAAAACTGCAAGAACTCTACCGGGGTAGCTGGA
Source organism: Taxidea taxus jeffersonii (assembly GCA_003697995.1). NCBI lineage: Eukaryota > Metazoa > Chordata > Mammalia > Carnivora > Mustelidae > Taxidea > Taxidea taxus. The sequence continues at coordinate 4,303 of ML104434.1, read as the reverse complement.
AGTAGCACTTATCTCTTTTTTTCTTCTTTACTGTTTTTTAAATCACACTCTCAGGTTGAGAGTGTGATAAAAAAGGGGATTCTTAAGAATAACACAACAATCCCAAAATGAAGTCACTTACGCTAAGCCCCATGTGACCAAACTGACATTTAACATAATTATCATTTTGGCACTTCCAAAAATGGGATCTTAAACCACGTCAGTCAGGAATCACCTGATCAGTGCTAGATAGGTAACCTGCCTAATAGACCCCTGTGGTCCCCTGAAGGAATGAAACTGCAATAACCATCATATAACTTCCACATCATATAAGTTCCTTGTTCATGCTCCTTTCTGCTAATGAAATTCTGCTTTGGGAATGCTGACCAGTTTGATTTTTGCTCAAATAAACTCTTAAAAATATTAATACATCTCAGGTTATCTTGTAGCAGTTCTAAGAAAAAAAATCCAATCAGTGGATAATTCTACCATCAAGAGGACAGATATTCTGTAATTAAACACTAGAATTAATCACTGCAGTTCAAGGGTACTTGATACATCTGCACACATCCATATGGATAAATCTTAGAAACATAATGTTTAAAAATAAAGGAAATAGGGGTACCTGGGTGGCTTAGTCAGTTAAGTGTCCAGCTCTTGATTTTAGCTCACCATGATCTCATGATCATGAGATAGAGCCTGTATCAGGATCTGCACTGGGCATGGAGCTTACCTAAGATTCACTCCCTTTCCCTCTCCCTCTGCCCCTCCTCCAGCATCCTCTCCCTCCCTCCCCCTGTCCCTGCTCATGCATGCAGGTGCTCTCTCTCTTTTTCTCTCAATTAATTACTTAATTAAAAACAAAGCAAATAGATTAATAATCATTTAGCATGTAATTTTAAATAAGTTTAAAAATAGAAAATCATGGTATCGTACATATACATGCATATATGCACATGCGGTAAAAGTTTAAAAAATTGAATAGGAAGGCTATAGACCAACTCATAATAAAAATTGCCTATGAAAGAAGAAGCAAGAGAATAAGATTATGAAGTAAAAACAGGATTTCAGTGTTTCAGTATTTTTATTTCTTTGGAAGAATATTGGACAAAATAGAAGGAAGGAATTGTGTCTAGGGCCAATCTATTTCAATCTTCTTCCATTTTATCTATAGAAAGTACACCTCTATTAAAGTGGCACTCTCTAAGAATATGGCCTCTATTATTTACTCTATGTAGCCTAATAAAATATTATCTTAGTAGAAGTTATATTTCATGTTAAATTTACTTCTGAGGATTGCTAAATGTTAGATTTTAATGACTTAGAAGTAGAATATATTTTCAAAAGCTAAAATATGAAAAGTGAAAAAATCAAATGTGGCCTAAAAATGATATCATGCTATAATTGCTTGACATTTCACATTGATAGTCTCAAAAGAGTACCTTCAATGGGAAAACTCATGTCAACATAAAGTGGTAAGACCTTGTATAAGTTTTCCTTCTGGAAGCCACACAGATTTGTGAAGCCACTTTGTGTGGATAGGAGTTCAGGGCCAAAGCATTATCTTGGGGCAAAGGTGATTGGTTGAACCAATTTTGTCCACTAATAGGACATGAACTATGGACCAGGGAGCATTGCATATTGTTTCTCATGTTCCCCTTATGGAAATAGAGGTTCTTATTTGTACTTTTCCCCATGTACAGTAGAATAGGCATGTTTGTCCTTTAATCCTATGCTGCCAGAATTTGAAAATTATAGTAAGAATTAATTAACAAATGATTGAGAAAATAACTTAGGTCATCTCCCTTGGATAAGGGTGAAAATATGTTTTATTATTAAGTTTTGAGAATTCTTTGTATACTTTGGCTAAAAGTTCTTTATCGGATATGCATTTTGCAAGTATTTTATTTTGGTCTGTAGCTTTCCTTTTCATTCTCTCAGTAGTTTTTCTTTTAATCAAAGCCGAATATTTTCACTTTAATAAAGTCCAAATTATACCCTGCGTCATGCTTTTTTAAAACCTTTATCACCAAACATGAAGTCACCTAGATTTTTATACTATCTTCTAGTTTTGCAGCTTAGATATAGGTCTATGATCCATTTTGAGTTCATGTCTGTGAAATGTGTAAGGTCTGTGCCTAGATTCTTTTTTTCATATGGATATTCAGTTGTTCCACACCATTTGTTGAAAGACTATCTTTGCCCTTTGTCAAAGATCAGTTGAGTGTATTTTTATGAATCTACTAATGGGCTCTCTGTTCTATTTAACTGTCATTCTTTCTCCAATACTACATATACTGTCTTGATTAATATAGTTTTGTAGTAAGTCTTGAAGTGGCATAGTAAGAGTCCTCAAATTTTATTCACTTTTAGAATTGTGTAGGCTCTTCTGGATCTTTTGTCTTTCTATATAAACCTTAGAATCATTTTGTTAGTATCCATGAAATAAACTTCCTGGGATTTTGACAGTTCATATTATTAAATCTATAGATGAAGTTGGATAGAGTGGACATCTTGACAATATTGAGTCTTCCAGTCTCCATGAAGACATAATATCTCTATTTACTCAGCTTTTCTTTGATTTCTCCAATCTTAATTTTATAGATTTATGCATATAGTTTCTGTACATATTTTTTAGATTTATACCTTGAGTCTTTCCTCTCCCTTCCATCTTTCCTTCCTTCCTTAGTACTAATGAAATGGTATTATGGATTTCATATCAAATCCCAATTGTCCATTGCTAGTATATAGGAAAGCAGTTTTTTTATAATTTCATTTTCATGCAGAATCTGAATTTTTATTTTATTTTTATTATGCTATATTAGTCAGCAATTTACTTTTTTATATTGACCTTGAATCCTGCAGCACTGCTATAATTGCTTATATGTTTTAGGATGTTTTTGTTGATTCTTTGGAATTTTCCAGATAGATAATTTTGTCATCTGTGAACAAAGACAGTTTTATATCTTCCCAATATGCATGTCTTTTATTTTATTTTAAAGATTTTATTTATTTATTTTTGAGAGAGAGAGAGAGAGAGAGAGAGAGAGGACACACAAGCAGGAACACGGGGAGGGGCAGAAGGAGAAGCAGACTTCTGGCTGAGCAGGGAGCCCCATACAGACTCCATAACAGGACTCTGGGATCATGACCCAAGCTGAAGGCAAATGCTTATCTAACTGAGCTACCTTGTATGCCTTTCATTTTATTTTCCTGTCTTACTTTGGGACATTGTTGGATAGGAGTGGTGACAGGGGATATCCTGTTGTTTGTTTGTTTTTCCCCACTCAGAGTGGGGAAAGCATCAAGTTTCTATCTGTTTAATATGATGTTAGCTCTAGGTTTCTGTAGATCTTTATCAAGTTGAAGAACTTTTCCTCCAGTCCTAGTGCTGAAGTTTTTATGATGAATGGGCATTGGATTTTGTCGAATGGATTGACTAAATCAATTGATAAAATCATATGATATCCTTTCTTTAGCTTTTTGGTTTGATGGATTATGTTAATTGATTTTTAAGTGTTGAACTACCTTTAACATGCTGGGAATGAATCCCACTTGGTCATAGTGTATAATTCTTTTTATAGTTTAATCCAATTTGCAATATGTTGTTGAGCCGTGTTCATTGGAGGTATTGGTCTGTAATCTTCCTTTCTTATAATGTTTTTGGTTTTGATATTAAGATAATACTGGCCTTATAAATTGACTGTAGAATTGTTCTGTGTGCTCCAGCTTTCTGGAAGAGATTGTAGAGAAGTGGTATCTTTTTATTTGTTAGAATTCACCAGTGAACCCATGTTGACCTTGTTCTTTCTGTTTTAGAAGATTATTAATTATTGACCCAATTTCTTTAATAGATATAGGCCTGTTCACTTTATCTATTTCTCCTTGTGTGAGTTCTTTTAGTTAGTATCTTTTAAGAAAATGGTCCATTTTATCTAAGTTGCCAAATTTGTGGCATAGAATTATTTCATTATCCTTTGGTTGTCCATAGAATCAGATGAGTTGACCCTTAGCATTTATGATATTATTAAACTTGTCTTCTCTCTTTTTTTCTTGATTAGCCTAGGTAAAGGTTCATCAATTTTATTTATCTTTTCAAAGAACCAGTTTTTGGTTACATTGGTTTTTCTCTATTGATTTCCGGTTTTCAATTTTATTGCTTTCTATCCTAATTTTTATTAATTTTTCCTCATGTTGTTTTATGTTTAAGTTACTCTTTTTTTCTCTAGTTTCCTAAGGTGAAAGTATTAATTATTGATTTTACACTTTCCTTCTTTTTTAGGGTATGTATTCATTGCTACAAATTTCTACAGACTGCTTTTAC
>ML104433.1:3477-26744 GCA_003697995.1 Taxidea taxus jeffersonii | reverse complement strand
AAAAATGTTCTTACCCAAACATTTCACGGAGAGCAGGAATCATACATTTTTTTTAAAACTCTGAAAATATATTTAATGAAATGAAACTGAATTTCCCCCAACTCTTCTACCTGATGCCTAAATTGCTACATGATGGCCTCATCAAGTGGTCACTGAGATCAGTCATATCCCAATGTTCATGGACCAGCTACATCAAAAGGACCTCAAGAGCTGATAAAAATACAAATTCCAAACCCCAGCCAGACCAACTAAATCACAGCCACTAGAGTACTTTTGACAAGCCTTTCCCCCAGATTTTCTAGTGTGTGACCAGATTTGGGAGTGACAGATCTGGATTAAATACAACCACTCCAATGATTAGAAAGTTTTCTTTTGGGTTGGCTTATTTCATTTTTGCAAAGCCCCATTCAAGTATTTTTTTTCCCTTGAGACTATAATCTACCTTCTTGGGGTCTTCCACTTATCTACTCTTCTTCTTTGGGGAGCCATATACTGAGTCCTTCTCCCTCGTTATTATAGTTACAGCTTTCATCATCTGTGCTTATTACATTGTATTAGGTAGCATGCTCCGTGCCACCCTTGATGTACATTACCTTACAGCAGCCTTTTAAGTTTCCTATCCATGCCCACCTCTTATCTTCCTTCCCTTCTGTACACCAAGCAACCATGGTGCCACCTTCAACTTTGTGAAGTTTTTGTAATATACCCTCTAGTCTCTTCACCATCTTTTTCAACAAGTGGCCACACAGTAAACCTCTGACATTTTCTGACATTCAGAAAAAGATCTTTTTCTGAAAATGGGTTTTGGCACCAGTGGATACTTACACAACATAAAAAGTCTGGAATAAAATGGAAAATAACCTCACAGTTATGCCTGACACCAGTCCTCATTAAAGGGAGATAGTGTATTCCTCTATTCAGCCAAATAAATGATTTCAAATGATCTGGAAACCTCAGTTTCTATTATTTACAAATCGGACATGTGCCTCAGTGTAAAATAACATCAACTCAAAGTCTGTTTAATTTTGCTTTTTTGAATAATATGTTCAAACATTCCTGTTAAATGCACAACATGAAACAAGCCAGATTGAATAATTTTTTTTAAAGATTTGGGAATGAAATCACCAAGTTACCTGTTTTTTCCCCTATAATGCACTTGAAATTTCTTATTTGACAATTTTTACATGAAATATCATCATACCCTACCATGAGTCAGATGGACAATTTAGCTATTTAAATTGCCTTACTATAACTGCCTTCAGTTCAACCTTCGTAAAGGTTGATATTCTTGGTTGGGACACATTTTTCCATAAAGCTGATATTCTTGTTAATGTAATCATAAAATGTTGTGTTAATGTGTTCATAAAGTTTCTTCAATTGCCAATTCCAAAACTGGAGTTTTCTAAGTTTCCAGCATATTTAGCCACTGTTATGTTGAACTATGAAATTGCCAATTACCGGCCAACAGAGTTCAACCTATTACTAATTCATTTAATTTGGATTTTAAAAGATAAAGCAGAAGTACTGTCAATTACAAAAACTGTTCTCTCAAACATTTTCTACTACAATCTGAAGTATAATTTTGTACTATGGATATTCTTTCAACTTTTTGAGCATGTATACCTGAATCTTTCTTTAAGACTAACTTTTCCTACCACCCAGCAATCACACTACTGCATATTTACCCTAAAGATACAAATATAGGGATTTGAAGGGGCACGTGCACCCTAATGTTTATAGTAGCAATGTCCACAACAGCCAAACTATGGAAAGAACCTAGATGTCCATCAACAGATGAATGGGTAAAGAAGATGTGATATATTATGTAGCCATTAAAGACCGAAATCTTGCCATTTGCAACGACATGGATGGAACTAGAGGGTATTAGGCTAAGCTAAATAAGTCAATTAGAGAAAGACAATTATCATATGATCTCTCTGATAAGAGGAATTTGAGAGGCAGGGTGGGGATCGTGGGGGACTAGGGAAGGAAAAAAATGAAACAAGATGGGATGGGGAGGGAGACAAACCATAAGAGACTCTTAATCTCACTAAACAAACCGAGGGTTGCTGGGGCATGGGGAGGGTAGAAATAGGGTGGTTGGGTTATGGACATTGGGGAGGGTATGTGCTATGGTGAGTGCTGTGAAATACGTAAGCCTGATGATTCATAGACCTGTACTCCTGGGGCAAATAATACATTATATGTTAATTTAAAGAAAAAAAAGACTAACTTTTCATTAGCGTGCCTGGGTCAATCTGTGTGTTGGGTATCAGACTCTTGATTTGGGTTCAGGTCGTGATCTCAGGGTTATGAGATCGAGCCCTGCATCTGGCTCAGCACTGGGGTAGAGCCTGCCTAAGATCCTCTAGTTCCCTCTCTCCTTCCCTCTGCCCCTTCCCAACCCCTCACAAAAATAATTAATTTGAAAAAGACTAACTTTTTGTCATTTTGACTCAGCAGTTCTTGAATAGCCACCCATCCCAACCTTGAGGAAACCACAGTTTATATGCAAAGTCAAGGATGACATTCAAAGGCAGGAGGGACATACACGTTTTATTTTCTTCTCAATATTCTTTAAATTCTACTTCAAGTGGCTTTAAGAAATATTATATAGAAAGTGCTTATAATTGTCTTGCAATGTAGCAGAGTCCTAAGGAATGCAAGAAAATTCAGCTCCTACAAATATCAGGAATTGATAGAACAGAAAAAATTGTAAATGGTAAATAAAATCTTTCCATAACAATATTTACTTTTTGAATAACATCCGGTTATCAGGAAGATGTGGACAGAGATTTCAGAAAAGAGTTTTATTTTGTCAATATAAAAAAGAAAATACTATCTAGAATAATTTACTATGAAATATTATTTTAACCAATGCTCAAAGCTTAAATTCCTAACTGGGAAAGATCCAACTGATACGTGTTTATCTTTTACTGGTTAATTCCATCTCAGACTTAACCAATATGAAATATTTCTCATTTTCCATATTGCCTGCTACTACCATTCATTTGACCATTGTGCTGTCCTGTTTTCCTAATTTTGATAGATACATAATCTCATTTACTAATGCAGTACTCCTTAAGGAGAGAGACTGTGTCTTAAATATCTTTGTTTCTCTCTCAAAGTCTTGTACACTGGAAACATCCTTGCCCACCAGAACTTTCATCTCTTGTTTAAATCAACTGTTTTTTCCCCTTGAGCACTTCAGCTGTTCCCATCTATATCCTTCATGCTCTATCTCTGCTATTTCTAGAGGGGCAATGGCCAAACAATATACAGTGGCCTGGGTACTGGCACACCAGAGTTTTATTCTAAACCCTAAGTCAGGAGATACACAGATTCAAGCACTTGAAGCAGCTGTGTTCAGTGCAATCACAGAATGTATATAGGTACTACATTTATCAGAAATTAATCAGGCATTAGATAATGCAAAATACCTAATGATTAGTTAAGACATTCCGGGTCTTAATTTTAGTAATATAAAAATATTTAGCATTGTTAATCTTTCAGAACTATATTAAGATCCATGCATGAACTGAGTCACTTCACTAAAGAAATTCACTCTCTGTGGGAAGATATAAACCTAGAACATTCAAGTTTTTTGGTTTTGTTTTTTCTGTGTTTTGAGAAAAGGGGGGGTGTGGGGGAGAGAGAGAGAGAGAATCTAAAGAAGGCTCTGCACCACCCAGCACGGAGCCTGACATGGGGCTTTATCTCACGACCACTAGATCATGACCTTAACTGAAATCAGGGACTCTTGATTTCAGTTAACCAACTGAGCCACCCAGGCGCCCAGAAATTCAAGTATTTTTTACATGATCTAAAGGAATTTCCATTAGCAGTAACTTTCAAATGAGTACCCAAATAGTTTCTGCCTTAATTTTGATTATTACACTGAAGTAGAACATGGACAGATTTCCAAGGCTAAAACCTAAGGCAATTGTTCAGGTAACTAAAGTTAAAAACCATAATAATCATCTAAATAATTGAAATTATATATTGATTACTATCTAGATGTGGACTCCTGGGCCTGAGGTTCACTGCCTGTTTTTATCATTATCTTAAGCTGGGCGGACTTAGAATAGTTATTTAGTCACTCCAAGTGTGTTTTCTCTTATCTAGATAAACTCCTACTACACATTCATCTACCTGAGAGATTTTGGAAAATTACAGTAAGGTCTCTCAAACTTGGCACTGACATTTGGGGCCTGATAATTCTTTGTTGCAATTCTGCATATCGCAGGACATCCAGCAACATATCTGGTCTCTACCCACCAGATGCCAGGAGCATGTCCACACATACATGTAACACACACACACACACACACACATCATAGTTATAACAGTCAGAAACGTAACTAGGCATTGCCAAATATCCTTTTTTGGGGGAGCAGACCGCCAAAGTCACCTCCATCCCCAGTTGAGAATGACTGAACTGTTTACATAAAAGCCTTCATTTATACATTAAATATATACAGATTACTTACTATATGCCAGATACCGTGGCCAAGTCAAATAAAATGTGATTAATGTCCTCAAAGAATTTACAACCTAGTAGCGCAGACAGATAAACAAATCAATATATGCAGTGACCATAGTTTGGGAGCCTGTTGGGGAGGAGGAGTGGGGAGCCTAACATTTAGATATTAAAGAGTAGAAGCCACAGGAATTGGTGATTAAATAGATGTGGGAGACAAGTAAAGGGAGGAGGGAAAATAATGTCGACAAAGGTTTGTTATTTAGTACAGAATTCAAGGAGTTCTTTCCACAAAAATAGGAACATTTCCCAGAAGGAAATTCATACCGCCTAAATGTTCATAAAATAAATAATGACTTCATTGTGACTGCTTGAATTTTAACCAGTGGGAGAATATACTTAGACAAACTACTCCATTTCTTTCATCCAATTTGTACTACTATCATCAAAATTATCAAGATCAGGGGTGCCTGGGTGGCTCAGTCGGTTAAGCATTTGCCTTTGGCTCAGGTCATGATCCCAGGGTCCTGGGATCCAGCCCCCACATTGAGCTCCCTGCTCAATAGAGTCTGCTTCTCCCTCACCCCCTTCCCCCACTCACACTTGCTCTTCTGACTCCCTCTCTGAAATAAATAAAATTAAAAAAAGAAGAAAGAAAGAATTATGAAGACCAAGAGGGGTTGGTTAATTCCCACTCTGTAACTACATTATCAAGGTCCACAAAAATGACAACAATGTGGTAAGGGACAATATGTATCATTTAAGGTTTATTTCATCCACTGAAGAACACATCATTATAACATTATCTAAAAGTTTTATTCTATAACAACTTTGAAAGTCCAAGTCAAATGCTTCTGTCCCAGTGTTAGAAGAAAGCAAAATTTAAACCAGAATAAGAAACCACCTTCCCCCACAACAGTGGAGATGTGTTGCTTTTCAGAATACTATCTGCACATGAGGTCTGCACAGAGGCAACTCTGTTAGCTCCTCCTGGCCATGGTACAGCAGGGCAAACAACTATCCCTCTATCTCATGACACCTTCTAGTTTGTGTGAAACCAGGATAGCATCACTTCAAGACATATAACACAGCACTCATTAAAGGAGAGCTAGTTCGAGGCTGCTAATGAGATCCTTTGGCTTCTGGTCCTACTGAGGTATTTGGAGGAGGTCCAACTACCTAACTACATTGATTCCAGATAAAATTTTCTTTGCAAATACATGTTACCCAACACCCCAAAATATATGAAAGCTATCTTAGTTTTTAGAGTTTATAAGCCCCATGACAATAGAGTTCTGTATGGAAATATCTAAATTCAAGTAACAAAGACAATTTGAGAGGATCAAAAATAGAAACCATTACTGGCATATTAAAACATTTTAGTTACTTAAGAATTCACATTTCTAAGAAAAGCAGCCTTATTAAGCGACATTTGCTCAATAGGCAATTTTCCCCCATTTAATTTTCATAAATAGATCCCGTTGAAATATATTTCCCCTAACAAAGACTGCACATTAACAATAAATGATACATCTTCAAATTTTAATTAATGTCAAGAGCTTTATTTTGCTTCCAAGCAACTTACAGAAACATGTTATTAATATAATTTAATTTACGGGGTAGGCATTTGTTTTCTATTTTTAAAAAGGTGGTTCTGAAATTCTGGCCCTGTCAACATCGTTTAAAGATTCTCATTCCATGCCTCAATGTAATAAATTAAATCAACATTTTAATTGTGCCCATGCTTTGTGGTTCCTGGAAATACAAAAAGATTCTCTATGAGTACACGACATCCCCCCAAAGAAAAACCCTACTGAGTTGATTAATTGCTAGTCTGGAAGATATAAATATGTCTCTCAATAAAGATAGCAAGGACTGCTGAAAGCTTTAGCTTTATACATCTCTGTAAGGCACCTTAATTTAGCAGATGTCCTTCTAATTCAAACAAGATTCTGGCTCTAGTATTGAGGGGCAAATCCACCATAATACACCACTCCTCTACCAAACAGCATATTTATTTTATTTAGCATCATTTTGTACATGCACAAGTATCAGAGGGAAATTGGGCTTTTATGTGTAAATATATAGAAATCTCAATGTGTTTCTGCTCCTTAAGAAAGGAAGAACTACAAACAATGGAGAATAACCTTAAGTCTTTTTAAAGTACCATGTTCATATATGGTATTTTAGGTCACACCCTGATATCATTCATGCTTTATTCTGAGTTAAAGGTTTGGCAGAGACTATTCTTTTATAAACTAAGACATGAACCAGCAGTTGAAATTTGGCTATGCCTGAACCAAGTAGCTACCATTATCACTAGAAGGAGAGAAGTTTAAAGAAAGGTTTACTGGCCACTTCCCCTTACCTCAAAAGAATAAACACAAAAATTGATCTAATGTCTAAAACTGTTTTTTTTTTTTTTTAAGATTTTATTTATTTATTTGACAGAAGAGATCACAAGTAGGCAGAGAGAGAGCCAGAAGGGGGAAACAGGCTCCCTGCTGAGCAAAGAGCCCGATGTGGGGCTCGATCCCAGGACCCTGGGATCATGACCTGAGCTAAAGGCAGAGGCTTTCACCCTCTGAGCCACCCAGGCGCCCCTAGTACACATATGTGTACTGTGAGGATTAAATGTCTGTCAAGTGCTTTGTATTGAGGCTAGCACAGAGTAAGTCTCCTCAGTTGTCAGTTTATATATTATCACAGTGGGAACAAAGACTTGAAGATGAAATAGAAAGTGGTTTGGAGAAAGAAAGCAGTCCAACAGAAGGAAGGCATGAAGCAAGCATGAAATAAGGAGTGTAAACAGGGGCGATGGGGAACTAAAGGAGATTTTGTGACTATCTTGGGTTTGGGCCTCACTCCATAGGGTTGTTTAGTAATTCATTTGTGCAGAAAAATATCTGCTAAGAGCTTATTCTGTGCCAAGTATCACCGTGGAGGAAGAAATAGGAAGGTAGATAATAAGGCAGGATTCCTACCCGTAAACAAATCCATTTGTTCAGAAACAAAGACAAATAATTACAGTCCTAAGAATAGGGTTACAATAGAAGTATGCATAAAGTGTTATGGGAACACAGACGGTACAATGACTATGTTTGACAAAGAAGGGAGAGACCTTCCTGAAACTATAAACAGTTGGCCAGAGAGGGGATTGCCTGAAAAATGACAAGAGATATTTAATAAATCTAAGCAGTATTTCTAACCACTCAGGAAGCTTAGAATAGCTGGGATTCTAACCTATTTTGTACCTCTATGCCTCAGGCTAAACCTAAAGCAACGGACCCTAAAAATCTGCTTCCTCAGACACCACAGTCTTCTTAAAAATAAGAAGAGGGACGCCTGCGTGGCTCAGTGGGTTAAAGCCTCTGCCTTCGGATCAGGTCATGATCCCAGGGTCCTGGGATGGAGCCCCGCATCGGGCTCTCTGCTCAGCAGGGAGCCTGCTCCCCCCAACCCCCACCCCACCCCCGCCTGTCTCTCTGCCTACTTGCGATCTCTGTCTGTCAAATAAAGAAATAAAATCTTTAAAAAAAAAAAAGAAGAAGAAGAAAAAGACATTCCCAATTACCTAGAGAGCCAACCCTGAAAGAAGTTTACTTTCCTGAAGCTTAACACTGGTTTGACACTTCGGAGGAACTCTGGTGAAGAGAACTAAACCTCTCTCTTATGCAACAAGTCCATAGTTCCTGCAGTTGAGGATGGAGTGAACTGTGCATTCACAAATGGGAAGAAGCCAGGTAAGGATTACAAAAATTTTATCGGGTATAATGTTGGAGGGGGGGTAGGTTGAATAATCCCCCTCCTCAAGACATCCATGTCCTGACCCCGGACCCTGTGAACATGTTACCCTATAAGCTAACAGAGACTTGACAGATGTGATTAAGTTAAAAATCCCCAGAATGAAATGGGCTGATGGAAGCAGATGTTACAGTGATGTGCTTTGAATATAGAGGAAGGGGCCATAAGCCAAGGAATAGAGTCTCTACAACCTGGAAAACACAAGGGAAAAGATCTCCCTGGAAGCCATCAGAAGGAACATGGCCCTGTCAACACCATTAACCCCATTAGATTCATTTCAGACACTGACTCCCCAGAACTCTAAGAATATAAATCTGTGGTCCTTTTAAGCCACTAAGTTAGTAGTTATTTGTTTAAAACACCAAGGTAAGGGCACCTGGGTGGCTCAGTGGGTTAAGCCTCTGCCTTCGGCTCAGGTCATGATATCGGGGGTCCTGGGATCGAGTCCCGTGTCAGGCTCGCTGCTCGGCAGAGAGCCTGCTTCCCCCTCTCTCTCTGCCTGCCTCTCTGCCTACTTGTGATCTCTCTCTGTCAAATAAATAAATAAAATCTTTAAAAAATAAAAAAAAAATTTTTAAATATAAACACCAAGGAAACTAATATGGCAGAAAAGGTGGTGAGTGCTGTGAATTGTGTAAGACTGATAAATACAGACCTGTATTCCTGAAACAATACATTATATGTTAATTAAAAAAATATGGCAGAAAGGGATTTCCTCCAAACAATTCAAAGCCCAGGCAAATACTTAATCCTCTCAACATCATGAAGAAGAGAAAGAAAATGGAGAAAGAGGAGTTTGAGCAGGTCATCCGAGACTAGGCCAAATCAACAGCAGAACAGGGAAAATATCAAAAATTTTTTAAAGATTTTATTTATTTATTTGACAGACAGAGATCACAAGCAGGCAGAGAGGCAGGCAGAGAGAGGAAGGGAAGCAGGCTCCCTGCTGAGCAGAGAGCCTGATATGGGGCTTGATCCCAGGATCCTGGGATCACGACCTGAGCCGAAGGCAGAGGCTTTAACCCACTGAGCCACCCATGGGGCCCCGAAAATATCAAATTTAATACCTGGAGGGAAACATGATCCTCCCAACTCCAAAAACCCAGCTCTCTGGAGCTTCATTTGAGCAAGGACTTTGGATTCTGCCCTTGGGGAAGCCCAGGCATTTCACTGTGATAATTTCTCAAGATCACAGTAAAGAAGACGGTGGCCAACATCTGGTTATCCTCACTGACCACACAATGATGTTCATGCCCCCAAGAACTGGTACTGACACACTGACACCACAGCCAGGAGTGCCCAGCCCCACCCCAAATTAGAAGAAAGCATGACTGATCCCAGCCACAGAAATAAAGAGATAAAATTCTCTTACATTCCCGGAGTAGTCAAAGTTTTTGCTCATGTTTATGAGAGAAAAAGGAGAAACCAAAGTAGGAAAGAAAATATATCTCCATCAGTCACATCCCCAAGGAGATAAACGGACTAAGAACTCAAGGGAATGCCAAATTTAGTTCTTTGCATCATGCCTAAGAGGCAGATCCCTTGCAAAGACATTTAAATGCTATTATCAAAACATCACCTCCTAAAATAAACATCTTTCATCTATGAAAATTTCCCCATTTTGACCACGTAAAACCTGCAAATTAAACATATGCCAGGGGACGAAGGCAACAAGGCAGACAATCTCCAGCTAAGAAATCTAAAAAAAAAAAAAAAATAGGGAATAAAAAAAAATCAACCTTTGATGAAATAATTGCTTCTGCTGTTATTTTTTTGCTATTGCTTCAGAAATGTTCTGTCTCTCTCTCTCTCCGTTTCTTGTCCCTATAGTGTGGTGCCCCGCTGCTGCAAAGATGAAAGGTCCAGTCTCTTTAAAATTTCATGCAGAGCTCTTCACAACATCGAAGCTTTAAAGGCCCATGGCAAATTCAACATATTGTTACACTTGATGGAAGGAGATAAAAATTACATGCAAAATATACTGTATATTCATTGTCTGGAAATACTATAAAGTTATAGCTTTCCATATTTCCTTAACCAGGGTGGACACAGACATTTCTGATTTCAATATTTAGAAACACAAAAGATACACATGGAGTGAGTATTGTAGCAAAAATAAGAATGAAATTCAAACCACCTAAGGTTAGATTAGGGTCCTAGGATATGTGAATAGTTTTATTCATCGTTTTCCTAAATTGTTCTAGGTATGTGAAGCATATTTAAAAGACACCAAAAAGATACAAAGGCAAAAAAAAAGATTTTCTGAAACTTGAGTATATCATGGGGTTCTTTGCCCTAAGTTATTCTCTACAAGAAAAATGTAGGGATAACAGATTTTTATGTATAAAATTATAACACAAAAAAACATTAAGAGCTAGAACTGAAGACAGTGGAATAGAAAGCACAAGAATCACAAAAACAAGCTTATCAATCATTATTTAATTTTAATAGACTTTGAAATGTGTTTTAAACTCTAAAGTTCAACATCGAAATTTTAGGTTTGTGTTTTGCTGTAGTTGTTTTTCTAGGGCCCCACTGAGCCAAACGCACACACTTGGATTCAGTCCCTCTTCTTCCAAACATCTACTGAACATCTACTACATGCCAGGCACTGTGCTAGGTGTGAAAAAAGGAAAAAACAGAAAGAGGTAGTCCCTGCCTCAAAAGGGATAGAAACATAGTAAAAAGAGACAGACACGGTAAAAAGTAAGTGTGATAAAGTGTGATAGAGGTCCTATGGCTGAAGGAGGGACTAGTTCCTACTGTAGAAAAAGTTGAATGGAGGAATCGGTCTTTGAGCAGGGGATTAGACACCACTTGGGTGCTGATAAAGTAAGCCAAGGCAGCCTTGGTGGAGTGGGGAAGAGTGAAGTTTTAGGAAACTGGAACTCATAGGAGAGGTCAGGGCTGGGTATGAATGTGGGACTCTCAGTACACTGATACAAAGTTAAGTTAAGGATCTCACTGAATGAGATCACATGATCTAAAGGGAGGAAGTACTATCAATAGATAAAAGATTCCGGAGACTCCCCCACATCCACAAGTCAGAGAGGGAGACCAAGGTCAGCAAAAGAGAACAAGCAGCCCCAGCCACAAAGATAGAAGGGAAACCAGGAGAACATGTTGACACAAACGCCAAAGGAACAAGCAAAATTTTGAGGAGGGAGTGGTCAGGTACGGAAAAAGCATCTGGAAAGTCAAGGAATATGAGAAAATAAACATAAACCCCGGATTATTAAAAAAAGAAAAAAAAGATTGTTGGCAACCTTAAAACCAGAGTTTCTGTGGAGTTCATAGGGCCAAAGGCCTAGGACTGTTTGGAGAAGAGATTGAGACATAATGAAATAGAAACAGCCAGTGTCAGCAACTTTTTAGGATTTAAATTTTGTTGTAAAAAAGGCAGCCAAGAGATGGTACCATAGGTGAGTTGCCGGGTGGGGACATGTGAAATTAAGGGAAGGGTGATGCACAGCATGAATTTATGTGCTGATAGTAATTCTGTAAAGAGACAGAAATTGATGATGCAAGGAAAAGAAGCCTTAAGGCAAGAGATGTGATCCAGAATGCAAAAAGTGGAGTTTCTTTGATAGAAGTAGGCATTTAATTAAAAAAAAAAGAGAAAACTGTAAAGGACATTAATATATTTATGAAATTTGAATATAGATTATATATTAAATGACATTGTTGAATCCATATTAATTACCTCAGATACGAGAATGGTACCATCATGTAAGAAAACGTTCTTCTCCTAGACAATAAACACTCAGGTATTTAAAAATGAAATCACATGACATCTCTGACTTAGTTTCAAATGATTTTAGAAAAAAGAGATGTATAGGATAGACAAACAGATTGACTAATATTGACAGATAAAACAAATGTGATAAAATTAGCAATCAGTAAATCTAGGAGAAGTTTGGTTGGGTGTTTGCTATGCTGCTCTTTCCACTTCTCTATTGATTTGAAATTTTTCCAGATGATAGCTGCATGGGGGAAATTACAGAGGCTTGGGATGACTCCCTCCCCAGCAGACCTTCCAGATCAGAACCTCTCTGGACAGGGGACCCAGGAATCTGTTTTTTATGAAAGCTCCTGTGATGATTCTGATTAACAGATACATTGTGATTAATTATCTCTTGCTACGTACACATTTACTGGCTTAAAACAACTACCATTGATAAGGGATCTGGGATCTCTTATCAACAGACAGTACCCACCCACCACATGATCTCATTCAGCCCCAGGACTTTGCATCCACATACTGAGAGACTTAAATCAGCAGGCCAAGAACCTGGCTAGGACTCAGAAGAACAGTGTCGCTGCTGGAACTGCTGGATTCAAGACTGCTTTACTCACCATCTGGAGCCTGGGTGCTGGCTGTTGGGTGAGACTGCTCAAGGTGGCCTCCCTCCAGCAGGATAGCCTGTATTTCTTTACCTAATAGATCAGCTCCCCATCTAGCTGTACAGAAGCTGTAAGACCTAGGCTTAGCACTGCCGATCACTTCCATCACATTCTATCAATAAAAGTAGGTCACAAACCCACCGCCGATTCATGGAGGTAGAAGGGACTCCATTTTTTATTGGAAGAACAGTATCACACTACAAAGGGGTTCTGGCACATAGAACTGTGAGTCATTGCAGGCTGTTTTAATAACTACCATAGACACCCACTAAATTAGACTACCAACTTAAGTAACACAAGCCACAACTTAAATACAAGCTTGTGTTACAACGTAATTATTCTGTCCATATGTAAATGGGTTCTTCTAAAACTGTTTGAAAATAATTCATTTTCTTAACTTGGAAGAAACTAGCATCTTAATGATGATATTAATTTTCTCAGTAGACCATAAACATTACGAAAGTAAAATTCAGTCTCTCCCACTGATTTCTAGTCTCTGAGACCCAGATTCAGATCACAGAGGTTCTGTAAACTGAGGCAAAATCCAACAAATTCTAGAACCCTACTGAGTTCTCACCAATCCCACAGACAAATGGGGTGCTCTTCTTGTGTACAGAGCCACTCTTCTGTATTCATTCCTGCCCTCTGGGCAATGACAGAGACCATAACCTACCACCTCTTCCCCTTCAGCAACTTCTCAAACGTTCATTAGTTTATCATCATTTCACAGAGGTGACCAGGCCTTCAACCAGGATCTTGCATGGGAGGAGGACTAGGGCCAGGACTTCCCAAAGCAGAGTGATAGAGGATAGGAGCCCCTGCTCTGCTCGTGCAACCATTACCACAGCTCCCAAATGGATGATGTTGATTATGTTCATTTTTGAGACTTACTAAAGCACATGTATGTTCCTGTCTAGAATGGCTTTTCACATATGGTCCTTACTGTGGAAAAAGTCTATTCGCATCAGCCATCAAAATCAAAAAGCAACATCTGATACTATACCTAAAAATTTAATAAGGTATGTATAAGACTAACCCATCCTGTGCTTCCTGTTAATCTTAGTCCTACTGACATAAGCTACCTACTGATGGAGTTGTGCAGTATGGCAGCTCTCACCATCAGGGCTAGATTTTAAACCCAAGTCCACCTGGCTTAACATTGAGCTATTTGGACTACAGTAAGCAGTGACAGAATGAAAGGTATCAATCTGATTCTTCAGAAAGTCGAAAGCCTCCTTGGAATCAATTAGGTAGATGAGGAAACACTTGACTTTCTCAAGGGCTCCTGAAATCAGCCACGGAGGAGGAGTGATGAGCAGACATCCCTTAGAGTTCCTTGGGCTCTGGCTCTAACTCTGTCATGAATGAGCTGTGTGACCTTGGGCCAATCACTTCTCTTCTCTGGGCTCTGTATCTTCATCTGTCATGGGAAGAGTTTCTCTCATAGCTGATTACTCTTAAAACCAAGACCATTTGTGTGTGCTCATGCACATTCATATGAAGAGCACTTCCATCAAATGCATGCACTCTCTAAGGACAGGTAAGTATTTGCAATGAAAATGTTACCATCAATAACAACACACTTTAAGAATGTATACTTCATAAGCTTTTACTTTGTCCTATTCTCTTCTAAATAACAACTTCCACTTGACAGTATATTTAGTTTCAAATATATTTTCCATTTTAAATTTGTATCTTTAAATTCTGACCATCTCAAAATTAGTTTTTTCATTTTCCAATGATACTTTCCAAGTCCACTTATATTATATAAGAAACAACAAGTGGTGGTAAGGCTGTGGAGAAAAAGGAACCTTCATGCAGTGTTGGTGGGAATGCAAACTGATGTGATCACTGTGGAAAACAGTATGGAGGTTCCTCAAAAAATTAAAGATAAAACTACCCTATGACCCAGTAATCACACTACTGGGTATTTACTCCAAAAATACAAAACCACTAATTCAGAAGGTTATATGTACCCCTACGTTTATTGCACCATTGTTTACACAATAACCAAGGTATGGAAGTAGCCCAGGCATCCATCGGTAGATGAATGGATAAAGATGTGGTATATATACACAATGGAATATTATTCAGCCATAAAAGTTAATGAAATCTTGACATTTACAACAATAAGGATAGAGCTAGAGAGTATAATGCAAAATAAGTCAGAGAAAGACAAATACCATATGATTTCACTCAAATGGAGAATTTAAAAAATAAACAAAAAACACAAACCATAGTAAAAAACAGAGGAGAGAGAGAAAGAGAAACAAACCAAGAAATGGACTCTTAGCTATAGCGAACAAACTAATGGTTACCAGAGGGGAGGTGAGTGGGAGGATGGGTGAAATAAGTGATGGGGATTAAAGAGTACACTTAATATGATGAGCACAGAGTAATGTAAAGTTGAGAAAGTACAGAACTGAAAAAGTACAGCATCCATTCATGATAAAAACCTAAACAAAATAGGTCTAGAATGGACATATCTCAATGAAATAAAGGCCTTATATGAAAAGTTCACAGCCAACAACTGAGAACTTTTCCCCTAAGGTCAGGAGTAAGGCAACAATATCCACGCTCATCACTTTTATTCAACACAGTACTCGAAGTCCTAGCCCCAGCAATCAGATAACAACAAGAAATAAAAAGCATCCAAACTGGTAAGGAAGAGGTAAAACTTTCACTATTTGCAGATGACATACTATATATAGAAATCTGAAAGATTCCACTGAAGAACTACTAGAACTGACTAGTAAAGTCAGTAAAGTCACAGGATACAAAATTAACATACAGAAATCTGCTGCATTCCTATGCACTAATAATGAAGTAGCAGAAAGTCAAATTAAGAAAATAATCCCATTTAAAATTGCACCAGAAACAGTAAAATATCCAGGAATAAACTTAACCAAAGAGGTAAAAGACCTATATTCTCAAAACTATGAAACACTGGTAAAAGAAATTCAAGATGAGATGTGAAGAAATGGAAAGACATTCCATGCAAATGAGTTGGAAGAACAAATGTTGTTCAAGCATCTATACTACCCAGAGCAATCCACAGATTTAATGCAATCCCTTCCAAAATACCAACAAAATTTTTCACAGAACTGGAGCAAACAATCCTAAAATTTGTATGGAACCACAAAAGACCTCAAATAACCCAAGTAATCTTGAAAAAGAAAAACACAAATGAAGATAGCACAATTCCAGATTTCAAGTTGTAAAGCAATAGTAATTAAAAGAGTATGGTATTAGCATAAAAAGAGACACATAGATCAATGGAATAGAACAGAAAACCCAGAAATAAACCCACAATTACATGGTCAATTAATCTTCGACAAAAGAGAAATGAATATCCAATAGGAAAAAGACAGTCTTTTCAACAAATGGCCTTGGGAAAATTGGACAGACACATGCAAAAGAATGAAATAGGACCACTTTTTTTCACCAAACACAAAAATAAACTCCAAACAGGTTAAGGACCTAAATATGAGACCTGAAATCATAAACATCCTTGAAGAGAGCATAGGCACTAATCTCTCTGATGTTGGCCATAGCAATACCTTTGTAAATATGTCTCCTGAGACAAGGGAAATCAAAGCAAAAGCAAACTATTTGGGACCACATCAAAATAAAAGTTTCTGCACAAAAAAGAAAAAAGTCAACAAAACAAAAAGGCAACATATAGAATGGGAGAAGATATTTATAAATAACATATCTAATAAAGGGTTAGTATCCAAATTATATAAAGAACTGATAGAACTCAACACCCCAAAAACAAGTAATCCAATTAAAAAATAGACAGGAGACATGAATAGATATTCTCCAAAGATAACATCCAGATGCTCAACATCACACATCATGAGGGAAATACAAATCAAAACTACAATGAGATACCACTTCACACCTGTCAATATGGCTAAAATAAACAACACAGGAAACAACAGGTGTTGGCAAGGATGTGGAGAAAGGGAAACCCTCTTACACTATTGGTGGAAAAAGAGATACTCCGGAAAATGGTAAGGAGCTTCGCCAAAATGTTAAAAATAGAACTACCCTACGATCCACAGATTGCCCTACTAGGCATTTATCAAAAGAATAAAAAAATACTAATTCACAGGGATACAAGCGCCCAAATGTTTATAGCAGCATTATTTATAAAATCCAACTATGGAAGCAGTCTAATGGTCCATCATCAGATGAATATATAAAGAAGATGTGGTATACATACATAGTGGAATATTATTCAGCCATAAAAAAGAATGAAATCTTACCATTTCCAACACCTTGAATACAGCCAGAGAGTACAATGCCCAGTAAAGTAAGTCAAAGAAAGGCAAATACCATATGATCTTACTCATAAATGGAATTTAAGAAACCAATAAGCAAAGAAAAAGAGAGACAAACCAAGAAAGAGACTCTTAACTATAGAGAAAAACTGATGATTACCAGAGGATAGGTGGATGGGGTAACCCAGGAAATAGGCGATGGGGATTAAAGAGTATACTTATTATGATAAAAAAATGATTACAATAAAAAAATTGTTGAAGAACTATATTGTACACCTGAAACTAATATAACATTGTACACTAATTATACTCGAAGAAAAATTAAAGACTTTAAAAAAACGTTCACTTACATTATCTATACTATGAGAGGTTTCTGCCTTTTTTATTTATTACTTTATTTACCCCTATTCAAATCACTGGAAGGAGTTATGGGAACTAACCCCAATGCCAATCAGTGTTTTTTTTTAAATACAACACTACAAATAATTACGTCTCAATATTTATAAACGTCAGTATGTAGTCTATGTATCTTACTGAAAAAATCTATAGGGAGGTGTCTGTATATTTACATTTGAACAGCATTTTCAGGAACTTTCAAAACTTGATTTATGACCAAGATGTCCAGAAATAATCAGTTTAGGCAAAATCAAATATTCAGATAGTTAGTACTGGGGATGCCTGGGTGCCTCAGTCAGATAAGGGTCTGCCTTTGGTTGAGTACATGATCCCAGGTCCTAGGATGGAGCCGCATTTCAGGTTCCTTGCTCAGTGGGGAGCCTACTTCTCCCTCTGCATGCCACTATTCCCCGTGCTTGTGCTCACTCTCTCTGACAAATAAATAAGGGAAATGTTTTTAAAATAAATAAAAATAAAATAATTAGTACTGATCATATACTGAAATGGTAATGATATAGGAAATACTTTGTAAATCGTAAAGTATTGCATACAGGTCCAAGTACTACTTTGAAAGTTGGGTGGCTACCACATGACTCCAAGTTTCACCTGATGGATACATCTTTGTAATGTTAACATTCCCAGTGAAAGACAATGGAATAAAAGACAAAATAACCTGCAGAAATAGGTAGATCTGAAATTTTGATGAATTTTCAACTGCACTAAACAATAATAGATGCTGGCTTTAAATGAACAATGATGAGGCCCCAAGCACAGAACTAACGGCTTTACATTCATCATATGCATGCTTTTAACTCTCACAAATGGCTTTGCTCCCTCCAGTTAGCACAAACAAAAACCAATGAACATCGTCCCACTGTTGGAAGCCTGAGGTGACCTAGCCAAGAGGATCAACAGTCTGAGAGGCACACCAGCTGAAGAGGCTCTGACTAGGAAATTGGAGATTTCCCCATTTTATAGATGAGGACAACTGCAGATTAAGGCATTAACTCACTTGTTCAAGATCCCACAGAGGCTAAGTGGCAAAGCTGAGATGGATAATCAAGAAATCCCCAAACCTAGAATTTAATTGCTGTGCTCCAGTGCCTGGCAGTGGAAAAATTTATCAAAAATCCTTCCAACAATTAATGAAAAATTAAGGAACCACTCCTACAATTCCAAGACTTCCCCCCAAATCATGCCCTTTGAGAAAGCAAGACAATTTATGTTGTTTTCCATCATTTAACTTATAAAACGGTACTACCGCCACTTTCCCAGCTCAGAAATCAGGCCAAATTTTAAGACATGAGATTTGCCCTGAAATATCCTGTAGGGTCCTTCTCTGTCTAATTCTCCCAAATCTTTGTTTCCATTAGTAAAATATTAACAGTTTTGCCCCCATATGATGTTAATAGCAGAAAAAATATATAGCTGATATATTCTCCAACAGTAATATTCACATGCAAATAGCTTATACAAAATTGTAATTAAATTAGGGGAAACTGAATGGGTGTTATTTATTCAAAAGTCTCCTTTAAGTTAATCAGATACTAAAGAACAGACACCGAAAGAATCATAGAAACAGAATGTACCCTCAAGTTAAATCACAAGGAGAGGAAAAAAAAACTCTCTCTGGATACAAAATTCAGGTTTATTTTATCTTAAATCAGACCAAGGGGATTTAGGTTGCTTTTTTAATCTACTTGTGCATAATGATCTCTCAGATTAATCATACTGTTTAATAGAATATTATTATTAATTAGACATGTCATTGCTTCGGGCAGAAAATTATAGGAAAGTATAAAGGCTTATATTCCAAAGGCTCATAAGAGAAAGATTTCCATTTCTCTCATCACACATCTCTTTCAGTTCCAATTCTCAGTGGAAATTCCTCAATGAATTCAGTCCTTGTAACACTAACATTTAGAAGTGTCTCCCATTTAAAAGATAGCTGAATTAGGGTTTGCCTTGTAAGATATTTTGTTATTCATAAACCAATTACATTTTCTTAAAAAGGCATGCGGGTTCAGAACAAAATCCATCAGTGTTGCCCAGATTTTGTATCATCTTCCATTAGGGGTGTTAGGACTGGGGCATGGAGAAAAACAACCAGGTCATCAGTTTTATCCATCAGGGTGCCATCCTCTACAATGTTCTCATCTTCATCTAGTCACTGCAGCTTCCTCTTCATTCCCATAAGCCCGGGGTATCATATCTGTGCCACTCTAACCACACAGAAAAATTCTCAACTGTTCCCCTTTAGGCCAGAATTCCATAAAGCTCGCTCACTCAGATGCCCTTAGTAAACATTTCTTTTGCTCCCACACTAAGGCACATGGAAGAAACTCCTAGAATCATACTGCTTTTCAGAGCTCCAGCATTAGAAAAGGGCACAGGTATCTTCAGTCCCCAAATTCTTCCCACCTATGATTTGGTCAATTCACCCTTACCCTCGCCCCTCCCCCTCTAGCCTCCTCTCTCTGAGCATCAAGCAAATGACCGAGCTTCCTATTTCTGACCGAGCTTCCTATTTCACAGGGAAAAATACAGCCTCAGCAGAGCCAAACTTCAACTTCTGGCATGTTTAACAATGCATTTTCCCAGTTGTACAAAGTTAACCTCCTCACTTGTATCCCGAATCTCATGTCCATCCTCTTCGGGAATCTCCCTCCATCAACTGCCTTACCTCCTCTGTATCTCCATCCTGTCTCCTTTGACTCTCTCCCCTCTGCTCATAAACTATGTAGTTATTGTTCAAATACACCTACAATATCAGCAACAAGAACAACACACAAAAGTCTCCCTTGACCCTTTTAACTCTCATCTTTCCTTCACAGCTAAGCTTCTTCAAACAATTATGAAAAGAATGTTCCAGGCATAGAGAAGAGTATATAGTAGACTCTGAGATGGAAAACATCATGGCCCTGGGAGAAAGGAAAATGTCTAAGTGGGTGGAGAATCATGAGCAAGTGGTGGGAAGATAGTTAAGAGCTAAGTAACATTAATCTTATGAATCATGAAGGATTTTTAGCCTACACCATGGATTTGTTTTGAAGATTAAGAGTGCATATATTCCATGCATAGTACATGTAATAAAATATAGCTTTTACTATTTTAAAATATATAGCCCTTTCTTCTAACTTCATTAGGGCACTTAATAGGCTATGAAAGTGAGAACAAACCCTTTGTAACCAGGCTTGAAGTCTAAATGAGTAAGCAGGCTAAGAATAAACTCTCTCAACTCCACATAGAGGGCTCAAGTGGAAATTTGTAAACAGTAATAGATACACAGAAGATATGTGTGGCACAATCGACATGTGCTACACAAATATGCAGAAACAAAAAAAATACAACTTGATCTGAAGCTTCTATTCTGGCAGATAGAGGCTGGGTTTATAGAGTGAGAAATTGAACTGGAAATTGTCAATCAAAGAGAATTCCATCTCACAGGACAACTTAATTCAAAAGGTGATTCTGGGGGCACCTGGGTGGCTCAGTTGGTTGAGCATTTGACTTGGGCTCAGGTCATAATCTCAGGGTCCTGGGTTGGGGAGACCCAGGTTAGGCTCTGGGCTCAATGGGGAGCCTGTTTCTCCTTCTGCCCCTGCTCGTGGTCTCTCATTCTAAGTAAATAATTTTTTTTTAAGTTTTTTAAAAAGGTGATCCTGGACTGAATCCTAGAGTGAAAAAGAAAATGCCAAAAAGGACAGCACTGGAAGAAATAAACGATGAAAGTGGAATATGCACAGTAGACTACACAGAAGTAGTGTATCAATGTTAAACTTTGCAAATTCAATAGGATTATGTCAGAATATCCTTGTTCTTGAAAAGAAAGACAGGAATAAAGAGGCATGGTTTATGAAGCCTCCTCTCAAATGGTTCAAAAGCTGTTATCTAATAGTGGTAATTATATAATAAAAATTGTGTGGAGAGAGACAAAAAGAATGCTGATGCATAAGTAGTAAGTTGGTAAAAAGTATAGAGGATGTCGTTGCACTCTTTTGACATTTGGGGTTCAAGAGCCAGACTTTGACCGTCCTCTGGGTTCTCACTGTTCTTTAGCCTCCACAGGGATGCCTCACTTTCCCTCCTGGCCCCTCTCAAGTGACCCCTGCTGAAGTCTTCAGCTCGTGGAACTTGTGGTTTGACCTGGCACTGTTGGAGCACAGTGAGGTTTCCCCATCTTTGCAAACTCAGCCTCATCACAACCCTTGCTTCTTGTCTCTTAATAATGCAAAAGGAACTGGGGGGAGGGCGGGGGGGGAACCTTTTCTCTCTTGACAAAATCTGACAAGCCTCACTCCCTGCTTCCCCAAAAACTTAATTTGAAGATCAAAGCTGAGCCTTGAGTTGGTGGTTCTCAGCTCAAATCTCTGCTTCAAGAAAGGGGACAAACCCAAGCCACCTTGTTTCCACTAACAAAGCACATATCCACTTAATATTTTCATAAGGGTAACTCTTACCTACAGTTTCCATTTAAATAATTTAACAGCTCACAACCTTAATTTTCTAATTCCCTAGGTAGAAAAATTGCAGTTGACACCAAGTATAAAATGCTGAAGATTTTGATAATCATTGACAACAATTAAAAATGATTATACCAAATATAAAATGCAACACTTAGAAAAAGAAATGGGTAAATTTTACATTGAGAAATTTTTACAACTCTTTGATAAACTAAATGATATAGCAATTCTTTATATAATTATAAAGCCATAGCTAAAACCGCACCAGAGCAAAGCATGAAAAACTGCAGAGTCTTGGGGTGCCTAGTGGGCTCAATAGGTAGAGCATACAACTCTTGATCTTGAGGTCGTGAGTTCAAGTCCTACAGTTGGTGTAGAGATCACATTTTGAAAAATTGTACAGTTTTACAACGGCCCTCCCTTCCTCATCTATCAAATTCAGTAATGGGATCAAGACGAAAATATTCATTTTCTGCACAAATTAAGTAACCATGACAGCTGCAAATGTGTATGGAAATTCTCTAGAGGGTTCAACAATTATCCTTAAGTACAAAGAATTTAGGGTGGTAAAATTAGAAGGATATAAATAACAAAGCTTGCCTGTACTGGGACCATCTCCAAATTTCCCAGAGCAAAAAGAGGACTATAAGGCTCTAATTTGTTTGGGCCCTGGTTGGCTACTGAAGCTACAAAAGGGGACTGGACAGTGAGAACGGGAAGAGGACATCTCAACACGCACAGGTTCTCTCATCACTATACTCCCTCTTCTGACGACCAAATAAAGACCAGGATGTATTTTTTTTTTTAAGATTTTATTTATTTGAGAGAGAGAGAGAAAGAATGAGCAGGGGGAAGAGGGAGAGCTGGGAGCCCATTGTGGGGCTCAATCCCAGGACCCTGGGATCATGATCTGAGCCAAAAGCAGATGCTTAACCAACTGAGCCACCCAGGTGCCCCTAGGGTGTACTTTTTTCAGTGTTATTTTATGCTTACAAATCTCAGATGTAAAGAGAAAAAGAAGAGGGATTTAAAATCTTGTTACTTTGTAATAAAATTTGGAGTCTGATTTCCTTGAAAAACACAAACAAAAAGGACGTTGCTTGATTTGTGTTAGGTATGTCATTAAGTTGCTAAAAGGGCATTTATCCTAGTAAGGGCTATTGAGGACTCCAGAAAAATGGAGTCAAAGAAGTATACACTTTTACTTTGATCTGTTATTTACTTGAAATAGTCCACAGCCTATCTCTCTGTATCCTACTTGTATGTGTAATTTTATTTAAATTTATTGAGCATTTTTCTTACCAACAAAAATAAGACCTGAATAAACTTACAGAACAAATAAAAATTCTCTTCCTCTAATACTAATGCCCAAAATAAAGCAATGCAATTTTTTTTCATAAAGAATGAATTGTTGAAGTTTTTATATAAAAAAAA
>ML104432.1:11945-33333 GCA_003697995.1 Taxidea taxus jeffersonii | reverse complement strand
CCCCCCCCCCAACCCCCACCCTCCACTCCCCTATACCCGAGCCCGCTGGGGATGTTTTTATAGACCTCTTTGGCGCTGGATGGAGAAGAGGTATCTTCTGGGATGGATGGTGCCTGGAAGATGGTCCTATTCCCTGTAGGCATTTTTGTCTGCAGTTGCAAATGGTCCCTAGCTGGCTACTCCCTCCGGCTCCCTGCCCTACTCCTGTCCCCAGGGGTATTGGAGCTAAACACTGGCCTTTTGCAGCTTGCTGGAAGGATGCAGTTTATTTGTCTCAGGTTCAGAGCAAGTAGGCTTTCTTGGGATGGAAATTCCCCTCCCAGCAGTGGTTTGAGAGCTGGGAATTCAGTTCCTTGGAAGAAGCTGAGCTTTTCATTAGAGATCAAAGACTGGCCCTGGGGAGAATTCACAGAGCTATTCTGGGCTGGAAAGGCCCCCTTTGGGCATATCACTTCCTTTCCTGGCTCTGTTGGTCAGGGAACCAAACTATGGAGAGGGAGAAAAGGAGATGTTGGGCAGCCCAAGGAGCCACGCTGCTGGGGAACAGGCCTCTCCTGGGGTAGATTAGACAGGAGCAAAAGAGGTTAAACTGATTTACCTGGAGGAAATAAGGGAGTGGGAAGAGCAGCAGAGGGGAGCTGGGTTCTGGGCCCATGGCTCACTTGCCCTCTTCATCTCTGATTTGCCTGGTCTGCCATCAAGTGCTCAGCTCATAAGGTATATGCAGGACTCCTGGCCTCATGATTCAAGACTCCCCACAGCTTCCCCCCAACCCCCTCCTCTTTCCTGTATCACCTCCCCAAGTGTCATGTCCTGCATCTGACTGGATCACAAAGCATGCATTTCTTGTCACACGGAACTCGGATGTGACCCAGGCTGGAGAAGTCATTGTGGGCCATTGGGAGGATCAGTGGATGCGAGAAACTGGAGTCAGCAAAGAGGGGGCCCTTGGGGGTCCTGTGGAGTAGAACAGGGAGTCTGACTTGTGGCTCACATCTCCTTGCAGCCGGGCTCAGGCCTCCAGGCTTGGGCACCGAGGACTCAGGTTTGCCTTCTCCTTGCTGCTGTGCCCTGTCCTTCCTTCCCCCAGTGCCAGGACTGCTTCCCAGGCTGCCAAAGACCAGTCTGGCACGGGGAGATGCGGCAGTGGGTTCGCATCATGTCATGGTGGGCCCCCGGAAGGGGTCCTGCAGGTGCTCTGGACCCTCTCCTGCTCCAGGGTCCACACTCCGTGGCTGGGCCGTTTGTGGGACTCTGCATGGGTGTCCCCAGTGATGAGGAACTTTGGGGGACATAGTGACATTCTAAGAGACATCTTCCTTGTGTCGACCCACCTCGGCCAGAAAGAGCTTCATTCCTTTTCGGGCAGCTATTACCTGCCCCAGACTGTCCTCTTCCCAGCTCGCGCCCAGCTTCATCAGCATTTCCTCATGTCAGACTGCCCAAGGTCTGAGACCCCCCCAGCCCCGTCCTCGGGGTCCAGCTTACCCCCGTGCATGTTCGTACGAGGCTCCCCGAATCAGTATCTGTACCCAGGGGTTTCCTTCATCCTTCATCGGCCAAACCCTGTGAGGCATAGGATTTCCCAGGGCCCCAAAGATTTGCCCAACTATGGAAGCCCCCAGTGGGCTAGAAACATGGGCCAAGCCCTTGACGTTTACTCAGGCCAGCAGGGAGGCCTGAGGCTGCAGGCCCAAGGAGATTGGGATGGGCCTAAGGAATTCCAATCTGCTTGCGTATTCCTCAGCCTGTTCTGCCTTCCAGGGGCACAGCAGCTGGGCCCTTGTCATATCATGGGTACTTCCTTAGGCAGGAACACACTTTCTCTTGGGGGCTTTTGGGGAGAAGGATGGGGTTAAGGCAGGGGGAGTGGGACCACCGGGGCCATGACTCATCATTTCCACCTGCACAGGCGGGTTCCTCTCTGGGAGAACCGTGTGGGGACATGGGTGGGCACATGGGGACCCAGGTGCTGGCAGAGCAGGGGGGTGAGCCCTGAGCCCTGGCCCCCAGCTCAGCCGTCACTACCCAGGAGCCCTTGGACAGGCCACCCCACATTTCCCTCTTCAGGGTTCTTCTCTGTTCAATAGAGCTATCCACTCCCCAAGTATCATTTAGCTTGAATATTCGATGATTCCATGAAGAACTCTATTTCCTTACTAGCTAATAATGGAATCTTTACCTTTTCTGAGATAATGAGTGTCTTTCTTCCTTTTCCTCCCTTCCTTCCTTCCTTCTTTCCTTCCTTCCTTCCCCCTTTCTTCCTTGTCTTCCTTCTCCTTCCCCTATCATTCTCTTTTCCTCTCCTCTTCATTCTCCCATCCCCCTACCCCTTGCCGGAAGATTCCTAAGCCCCTTCTAAGAACAAAGGACACCTACTGCATCGTATTTACCCTGAAAATCCTCTTGTCACAACTTATTTTTGGATATAAAATTTGCCCACAAATGAAATGCCAAGTATAAGAAGTGAGTGCCGCAGTGAAATGGGGAAGGGTGTCCCTGTGCCTGGGAAGGCCCTGGAGTGCTCCGAGGGGGACGGGCATCTGCCCTGGGGAGTCTGGGCTGCACAGGGCATGAAAGTCTGGGTAGAAAGGAGAACAACGCTGGGGGAGAGTGGCTGTCAAGGGCTGGAGGTAGGCAAGGCCTCTGGGGGTCCGGGAGAGGTAAGAGGGAAGGTCACCTAGGGCAGAGAGGGAGAGAGAGAGATCAGGAGGGGAATCTGGGCAGGGAATTCTGAGAATTGGGCTTCAGGGCAACGTGGTAGTCCCTCAGAAGGTGATTTTTGACGGTCAGCGCTGGGCTGTTCTGCTTCTGACCGCTTTTAGGCCACTTCGGATGCTGGGCATCACACAGATCTCAACAGAGACTGGGGCAGGAGACTGGGGCTGGGTTTCTGGCCCTGGGCCCCTGGGGGCAGCACAGCAGACGGTTCAGAAACACCTTCCAGGTTTTTCTATGTGGCTTCCCAGTGAGCAAGATGAGAAGACTGGCGGGAAGATGTTTGTGGCCTCAGACAGCTGAGAGTTTTTAGCAGGTGTACAGGGTCAGGTGTTGTCATTGTGGGTCACAAGTCTAGTAAGAAACTAAGGCCCGGAGAAGTCCCACGTCCTGCCTGGGTCTGACTGTGAGGGGAGGCACCCTGGCCGCTAGGACACGCCCTGGTGCCAGATAACGCTGCCTGGCTTTGAAACCCTCTTTGGTGGCAGAGGCCTTCCTCGCTGGCCTCTTGTGGACAGCAATCTGCTTTTCAAAAGCCTGGTTTTCTTTGCTGCTTAAGAGTTGGCTTCTCAGAAAGGATTGAACTCTGACCCCAGCCCCTGCTTCTGGGAAAGGGCTCAGCAGGGACCAGACTTTTCAGCCATTTCCTGTGGTCTGTTTCCTCACACTGTCCTGGGGCCCTTGGGAAGGAGTCTGGGGGCGCCCCCTCCCTTCTGACTCTGTGGACCCTGCCCTACATCCCTCCCCTCCCCACCGCCTGTTCTGCCCCCAGCTCTGAGGGAGGGTGCCGCTGGGCCAACGATCAGGAACCCGACACCCTGAGAACGGACCTGGGGAGGGTGGGACACGCCAGGCCAGTGTCCCTGGAGACCTAGAGGCTTTGGGTCCTGCCCTACTCTCCCAGGGTCCCAGAGCCCTGGGAGGAGCCAGAGAGCTTTGGCCCTGGCCCGCTGGTAGGCTCTACAGCAGGGAAGTGGGCAGTCCTTGTGCCTGAGCCACCCCCCAGCAGGTGACGGTCCCCAGGGGCCGTCCACGTGGGCAGCAGGCCAGGCTGAAGGGATATCAAGTTCTCCTTCCCTCTTTGTCTGAGGGCTTGAAGGTGGTGCCTCTGGGCCCCAGAGTCTTGGGGATGAAAGCCCCGGTACTTCAGGGTGACTGTGTTGGTGCAGATTAGAATACAGCTGGAATATTCCTCCAGCTCAGGAGGCCACCTGCTCCGAAGAAGACTCTGTTAGGCCTCATGGCTCCACTGTCTCAGTCACCATCCCAAGCATGCTGACTTATAGGCCTGGATCCCCTCTGCTTCCACCTAGGCCTGGCCCTGAGGCTCCCCCAGTCCCCTTGACTCTGTCCCCAGGCCAGAAACCACAGACTGTCCCTGTGTGTCCTCTGGGCATACTGGCCCCATTTCTGCACCTTCCTCCTCCTTGAGAGGTCCTCTCACTGCCACCCCTGCTTTATCAAGCCTCCTAGTTCCCTAGGCCCTGGCCCCTCCTTCCATCAACAGTTTGCTTTCAGGGAAAACCTCGGTTCAGATCTCTGCTTTGTCCTTTACTAGATGCGTGCCAGTGAACCTTTCAGAGACTCGGGACCTGGGTCACCGTTACCCCCACCCTCCTTGCCCCCACCCTCAGCCGCAGAGTCCTCGGCTTCTCCTTACCTTCCCCTCCCCTGTGGGGTGGTACCGTTTCTGTCCTCTGATCCACCCACTTTCCAGCTGCCAGCCTGTTCAGGCTCCCTGCCCACGAGGCACCAATCAGTCCCCGATCCCCAGGCATTGGGGGAGCACCTGCCGAGTCCCATGTGGACCAGGTGGGCATCTGGTGGGCCCCGCACCGAGTGTTTCCCCTCCCCGCACCGAGCATGGCTAGACGGGGCCTCCCTCTGCAACCCTGCACACCACTGCCCGCAGCCCCCCTCCACCGCCCCGTGCATAAGCGAGGCCCCCTGCTTGAAGGTGCTGCCCACAGCCCCAGCTCTCCGGGCGGTGCTGTGTGCACCGATTTTCTGAATTCAAAGATTTGAAGATGCTTTTGTGTCTTACACTTGATGGCTTCTTTAGTAGGGTGCTTTGTTTCTGGGCGCTCCTTCGTTCTCTTCACTCCCTCAAAACGCTATTTAGCTCATGATGAAGCTTGCAATCGATGGCATTTCAGCACCGAGAAAGTATGATAAATGGATAGTGTAATCAGGGACATCTGGAGATTGTTTTTTAACCCAAGGGAGTAACTGTAATGGGAAAAATTGTGGGTTCCCTAGCGCTGTTTGGGGATGTAAGCACTGTTCAGACATCGCTGATCATTGGCTTGTCACGGGCCCAGATATTCTATGCTGAGAACTTCACTGCTCTGGTCTTAGAGACCAGATAGAATAGCTATCTCTGCTACTTTCACAGACCCTCCACGCCATAGGATTGAGGCGAGCCTGGGGTCCCTGAATGTCTGTCTCCTGGCTTCAATTCCCTTTCTGAGCAGGGACGCTGAGACAGAATCATCCGGGGATGGAGATGAGGGGAGAGGGACCCAAAGTCCCAGGATGGGAAGTCAAAGGGTCTTTGCAGGTAAAAACTACCCGAAACAGGGCAGACACCTTTGTTCCCCTTTCTCTTGCTGCCCACCCCGGAGAGAGGGTGCCTACTCTTACTTCCCAGTGCACCAGCCAGAGGTTCCGGATGGCAGGGGAGCACAGCCTCTCCGGGCTGGGGCAGTCCGTGGGTCCTCCTCCTAATGGGCCGCCATGGAAACCTGAAGGCTCCCCTCGCAGGGTGGGCGCCTGGTGGCAGGATGCTGGCCAGCCTGGCCTGAGCGGTCCCCGGGCAAGCCACGGCTTTCAAACACTGGGCTCACCCCGGTCCCTCCTGCCATTCTCGTTCCCTCTGGATTTCAGACCAGTCTGCCCCCTCCCCTCTGTCTCAGTGCAGCCAGTGTCACGAACTGCTGTTCCTCCCCTAGACCCCCCTGCAGGCAGCACCTCTCCACTGAACGCCAGCTCCCAGAGAGGTGCGTGGGGATCCAGAAACAGTAAGGCACAAAGCTCTGCCAGCTGGGGGTGGTGAGTATGAAGAAAGAGCCCAAGGTAGCCCCTGCCAGGTGCCAAAGGAGTGGTACAGACAGGGTGTTCTCCGGGAACTCAGAGGAGGCTGGTGGGCAGGGGAGGCAGTTTTGGAAGAGCCGAGAGGTGACCTTTAAAGACGGGGAAGGCAGTCGGTGAGGTGTGAGCAAAGGGCCTGCCGTGGGAATGTGTGTGGTGTGTCTGGAACGTTGAAGCTTCAGGCAAAGGGGTGTGCATCTCACCTGGAAGCCACGGGGAGCTCCCTGCGGGAAGACAGGCCAGGTAGGAAACTTGGCTAAAAGCTCTGCTCTGGGTCTGCAGTTGGTGGTCTTTACGGCTGCGCTCTCCCACAGCCAAGGCACTAGCCATGGGCGGCAGCTGAGCTCTTGGAAGGTGGGGCTAGTCGGGACTGAGATGCGTTGTAAGTTCAAAAGCTACACTGGATTCTGAAGTACACGTTAAAATAATAACACTTTGGATGTATGGCCCATGTAACGTATATTATTAAAATTAGGTCCACATGTATCTTTTTACTTCTTTGAAGGGTGGCTGGCAGAAAATGTTAAGCTCCACCCAGTGGCTCACCTCATCATCCTTTTGGACAAGGCTGGATTAGAGTCTTTACAATATACTCTTTTTTTTTTTTTTACGCAATTCCCTTTCTCCGTAGTAATGACTGTCTTCCACTTCTTTTTAAGATTTTATTTATTTATTTGCAAGAGGGTGAGCAGGGGGAGGAGTAGAGGGAAAGGGACCAGCAGACTCTGTGCTGAGCGGGGAGACCAAGATGCGGGGCTCGATCTCGTGACCTGAGCCGAAACCAGGAGTCGGACGCTTAACCAACTTCGCCACCCAAGCGTCCTCACTTCTTTTCATTCTCTCAACAGCTGTCCTTCCCTTTTCAGCCCCTGCCTTCCTGTCACCTTGGCCTTCTTCTCTCTTGATGGTCAGGCGTGAGGACAGGTGGTCCTGCTCCCCTCTGAAATGGCGGCTAGAGCCCCCGCACAGCTTGGGGGAGCCCATCTCTCTCAGGTGCTATCCCCTATTTTTTGCTCCTCTTCCTTGGTTTGTGTTTGAGAAAGGGTGCGGTGAAGGTTGATATTTTTGAGACCTTGCATGCTTGAAAATGTCTTTATTCTATCCCCACACCTGATCAACCAATCCTTCGGCTGGGCATAAAGTCCTAAATTAAGATCCTCACCTCCCCGCCCTCACCCCCCTTCCAATGCTGCTCTTGACAAATCCCATGCTATTTTGCCCTCCAGGCCCTTTGTGTGGTCCCTGTTAGCTTTCTCTCTGGAAGGTGTCAGAATGATCTTGGCTCCTACAATTTGGACATTTCACAGGTGCTTTCATGTGGGGTTCTGCTCCCGTCCATTCTGCAGAGCACTCGGGGAGCCTTCTGTCAAGAAGCTCAGACGGTCAGTTCTGGGAAATGCAATATTTTCCATAGTCTCCTCCCCGTTGTTTCCTCCAGCTTTGCTCTCTCACTAGTCACATATGGAACTTCCAACCCATCTTTCTGTGTTTCTACCTGCTTTCTCTTACTTACCGTCTCTTGGTTTTCTCGTTCTGTTTCCTGGGAAAGTTCCCCAGCTTTATCTTCTGACCGTCCTCTTTTTGGCTTCCGAGAGCTCTCTCTGTCTTGTTTTCTCTTAGCTCCTTTTAAAAAATCTTCTTGTTTCATGGATCCAACATTTTATTTCTCAGAGGATATTAACTATAGTGTTTTTGAAGTTTACTTTTTCCTGGTCCTTGCATTACCTCTGTTCCTCTGAGTTCCTTTTCTTTTCTTCTTTTTAAAATTTGATACACTCTCTGTTTTCATCCTGTAGCCTTTCTCAGAGACTGGTTACCCTCGGGTTATCTGTTCATAGTGAAGAGTAGGTCACTAAAAGCTTTCCAGAAACTGAACATGAGTGTGTTTGTGTGGAATTTTTAATTTATGGGCTTCATTACAGAGTGGTCAGTTGGAGACCCAGACATTTTACTGGGGACTCCCAAATAGAAGTTAGCATAAAGTTCTTTCTGTGACCAGTTCCCAGCACCCCAGATGGCAGTGCTTTCAGAACCAAATGGCAGAAGGGGGTGTCCCCTGCTTGCCCCCAACTGCTGAGCACCTGCCCTCCTCTACAGGCGCTTGTCTGGCCCAGTTTCCCTATAAAATGTCAGGGTGAGGGAGGGGTAGGTTGTCAGTGCCTCCATGCAAAAGGGGAGAAGCCTCAGGCAGACTTGGTCCTCATATAGACTTGTAATCGGTGCCCTCTCTCCTGCCTTCCAAAGTAGCCAGCACCTCCAATTCTTGACCTTTCCAGCACTGGTGGCAAGATCTGTCCACTTCTCGCTGACCGCCCCTTCGGTAGGCACTGGGTTTCCAGTTTCTCAGTTTTGCTAATTCTTTCATCTGCTTTCCATCTTCCAAAAATCTGTTGACATCTGTTGCTTGCGCGTGTCACTTCTACTGTTCTCTCTGTCCTTATCTATTCATCTTCTCTTTATTCCTTTGCTCTCATTTCAGTGGGGGTTGGAAGGAGCAGATGTGTGCTGAGCTTACCACATGTAGCAGGAAGCCCCTGTAAATGTTTCTGAAGTTTGTCAAGTCCTGTCCCTTACTTAGCAAAAGATGCCCCCGGGTCATTCCTCATGGAGAACTTGTAAAGGCTTTCCTGTTGTCAAGGTCAATTTTATTTAGAAAAGTGGAGGAGACTAGATTAAACGTACCCTGAACCCAGCTTATAGCTTCTTTTAAATTAATTATAACATTGTAACAAACTATTTAATTTTTATTTAAATAAAAATGACTTTTTTGGATTAGTCCCTTTCACAGAACTGCATGGAAAACAGTGTCTGGTTGTTTTGTCTCTGGAAATGAGGGTTCCCTATGGGCTGGGTCCTTGGCAAGGCTGAATTGCCTTTTCTCTAGGTGGCATTTATTAAAACAGGAAGTCGGGCCAATGAGATTGCATGGGAGGAGTCTAATTCAGGAAAGCCAAACTGCCTTCAGGGGCCTTACAACTCCTTTAACAAGCGTGTTGGTTTTTTTTTAAAGGATGCTGGCTTCTCTGTTCACTGCCCGGAACACTCCTCTCCTTTCCAGCACACACAGCCCAGAGCCTCTCCCTGGCAGCGGCCAGATGGCCACGTGGACCTGAAAGCAATGACATCGCGGGCTTCCAAGGAAGACCACCTGTCCCACCAGCCCGAAGGGCGTCCCCTCGGCAGGGGCGGGGCGCAGGGCCGGTCGTCATGGAGTCTTCTCTGTCCTTGCCTCTCCAGGTGCCCCTTTTCAAAGGTCTCAGCATCCTCACGCTACCTCCTGCCGTCACTTCCACCTGGGCCCCCCGCAGCCGCAGCAGCTGGCGCCCGACTTCCCCCTGGCCCACCCCGTGCAGTCGCAGCCGGGCCTCAGCGCCCACATGGCCCCGGCCCACCAGCACAGCGGCACCCTGCACCAGTCGCTGACTCCGCTGCCCACCCTGCAGTTCCAGGACGTCACAGGTCCCTCCTTCCTACCTCAGGCCCTGCACCAGCAATACCTCCTGCAGCAGCAGCTCCTGGAAGCCCAGCACCGCAGGCTCGTCTCACACCCGAGGTGGGCGGGGCGGAGCCGGGGCGGGGCCGGGGGCGGGGCCTCGGGCAGGACTCTGGGCTTCCGGTTGCCACCCCGCCAGCTGGGCGGGCAGTCACCACGTGGGGTTCTGTGCGGGTGGCAGCTTTTACCCCAGTTTCAGGCCGAGAACGCCCCCTGGACCTGACATGGGTTCCCTCCGTAGCCAGTGTGTGTCCTTGTCACATCACCCAGGGGGCAGGGGCCGGATAACTGCTGGTTTACAGTGCTAACGGTGGAAGATGGCATTCCTCACGTCCCCTGGAGCTTCATGATCACCTGATTCTAACACCTAAGGTCCCTAAGGGACACCAAAGGACACAGCTGTTTCCGCCCTGCCTTCAGAGAACCCGTGGTCTGGTTGGGGCGACCAGCTTTGAAACAATTGAAGAGTAAAATTAGATAATAGGGGACAAGTCAGTTCACCTCTCTGAGCCTCAACTGAGAAAGAGAGTACATCAGGGGTTCGCAAACATTTGTGCCTTAGGACCTTTCACACTCTTAAAAATTATTGAGGATTACATAAAATTCTGTTTACACGGGTTATGACTATTGATATTTACCATGTTGGAAATTAAAACTGAGCTATTTAAACCATATTTATTAATTCATTTAAAAATACAAAAACTCATAAGAACAAAAAAGACCAATTGTGTCTTTTTTGAAAAGAAGGTATATATACATGTAGTGAGAAGAGGAACTTTTTCCCCCCCACATATTTGCAAATCTTTAATGCCTGGCTTAATAGAAGACACCTGTGTTCTCATGTCTTCTTCTGCAGTCTGTTCCAGAATTGCATGTAGTTTCTAGAAAATTCACCATTCACTTGTGAGAGAATGAGAGTAGAAAAGCAAATAACATCCTAGTACTATTATGAAAATAGATTTGACCTCACAAACCCCATGAAGGAGTCTCGGGGACCCCCACGGGTGCCTGGACCACACTGAGGACCGCTGGACCTGAGGATTTCTAAGGCTTTAAGAGTCTGTGACTGTGGGGGTTGGAGTGTGGAGGGCACAGGTGAATGTTGTAGCAGGTCAGAGGGAGGAGAGGTCACCATGCCTGCAGTGTGCAGGGAGGCCTTCCTGTAGGTGGTGGCTTTGACTGGGGCCATGGAAGCTGGGAAGAGTGTGGAGAAGGGTGGAGGAGAGGAGAAGGGTATGGCAGGAGCAGAGGCGTGCGCAGATGTAGGAAAGCCTATAGAAGGCACGTCTGTGTGCCCTGGAGACAACCCACGAAATTCAGAGAAAGAAGTAGGAGAAATAGCAGAGGAGGCAAGGGAGTTTGGGTGGGACAGGTGGCCGGCAGTAGACACACCGAGGGAGAGGCCTCAGCATAGTGGGCAGCCCGCAGACAGCAGGAATGTTTGAATTATTGACAGCCACCAGCTGGGAAACGTCCTTGGAATTTGGGAAGAGGGACAAAACCCACTGCTGTGTAGGCTGTAGGCTCAGGCTGGCCAGGGCTGCTCAGTGCTCCTAGGGGCTGGGCTGGCCCTGGGGCAGCCTTGACGCCATGGGCCCTCCTTCCCTTTCCGTGCAGGCGGAGTCAGGAGCGTGTGTCTGTCCATCCCCACCGCCTCCACCCCAGCTTCGACTTCGGCCACCAACTCCAGACGCCTCAGCCCAGGTATTTGGCTGAGGGCACTGACTGGTGAGTCTTTGGGGGCCCTAAGCAAGGGAGGAGGTGGGGAGGGTCTTGCCTGATCCATGCAGTTCCCGTTTCCTTCACTTTGAATGGCGCAGGAGGCCTATCTTCAAGCTCCAGGCTTTGCCAGTGCCCCCAGTCACCCTCAAGGCCACATGACCCACACTGGGCCTGGTTAAGGCAATTAGCTTGGGAAGTGCCTAGATAGCACCATGTGCCCAGCCTGGGGCTCCGTGCCCATGGTCCTGCAGGGGAAGAGGGGACAGAGACACAAAATACTTCCCAAGGTCAATGATGCCTGGAAACCAATGGTTCCTGGGAGGCAGGCAGAAAGGAGAATCTCAGGAGCTAGCTAATCAGGGAAGGCTTCCTGGAGAGGGCAGACATTGAGGGATCCACAGAGAGGAGCCAGGGCAACCCAGCAAGACCAAACATGGGCTTGTGGAGGCAGAGCAGGGTTGGAGGTAAGGACTGCAGACAGAAGCTGGGGAGAGAGATTGAGGGCTTTGCTGTGATACCTTTGTAGGCACTGAAATCCTGTGTCTTACAATGTCTTGCACTCAGGACAGAGGGATAGAGGTCTTTGTTGCCCTGCGATGTAGTGTTGCTTGGTTTGGGGTCCTCTATCCCACCTGCCTCTCTGGTTCTAGCTCAGGACTTGGTTGACCTACACTAGGGTGTGATGCAGACATCCAAACACTGGAAAAAAACGTGTAGTTCCCAGAGGCATTTGGGTTTAGAGGGCATCATGCCTGCAACTTATTTTCAAATAGTTCAGGGGAAAACCCCACGGAGAAGTGTGTGTGTAGCTGTTGTAAGTGTACGTGGAGAGAGAAAGAAGGAACTAAAAATGCGGCAAAAGAGTAAAACATTAACGCTTGGGGAACCTGGGTGAAGGGGATCTGGGAATTCGTCGGTCTGGTCTTGTAACTTTGGGGTCAACATGTTGCTGTTTTTTAAAGAATATAAATGCAAACAAACAAAAAACTTCTATGGAGAAGCAGGGACTATATTTAAAAAAAAAAAAAGAAAAGAAAAAACAGACGTGCTCTGTGTCATTTTCCAGCCATGAGTGAGGCAGACAGGGCTTCCAGGAATGGTGCAAGAGCCGGCGAGTTCTGGTGGACTGCGTGCAAAAGGTGCTTCCAGGCGCAGGAAATAGTTCTTCAAAGGCGTTCCCATGTCTCCTGGCCCTCTGCTCGTCCTGGGGGGCACTGTGTGAAATTGAACATTTTCTCAAAGGACAGGCTGCGAGGCGGCCAACTTCAGCCCAGGCTTTTTCTAATTAGCAGATCCAAATCAGGAAGGTTTAATTGCAGTTTGGATTGAATCCTGTCCCTCAACAGTCAAGTCCATCCACCTTAATTCAATTCAGTACACACTGGGTGATTTGAACAAACAAGTGGGACCAGGGAGGTGACATGGGTGAGTGGTGAGTCTTATCCTGGGGTGGTGTCGGGAGCCCCGCAGGTATGAGCCTCCCCAGCTCTCTGGCTTTCCGGGCTTCACTCCTTCTGCCCTTCTGACCTCTGTCTGCCTGAGAAACAAAGACTGAGGTCCTGAGAGGCCTCAGCAGGGGATGAGGGGAGGATCCTGCCCTGAGTCACCTCTGGGTTCACCCTGGGCTTTTTCTGCCTGGCCTGTCCGCCTTACTTTGGGATATTTAAACCCTACTCTACCCAGGCAGCTTCTCTTAGCTGGGCATCTTGGCCAAGAGTGTGTGGGGGAGCAGCATCCCGTGCGGCAACAATCCCAAATATGCCCCCTTTTTGGTCCATACTGGATAACTCGACCCCGACCTTGAGCTCCAATGTTTCTGTCCTCATCATGCCCCTTCTTTGACTCATTCCCGGCTTCATACTTCCAGCTGTGATGCTAAGGTCTGATTGCACCCCGTTCCTCCACCCAGCCCTAGCCCTGGCCAGGCAGAGCCCCGCCCCCCCCCCCCCCCCCAGATCCCTGGGACCTACGAGATGGTGGGTGGAGGGCAAAAGCATCCAACTGTCCTTCGCCTGCTGGTGGCTGTCCCTCTGCTAAGCCTCCATGTTCACCTTCGAGACGGTGCCAGCTCTTAAGCTCCCCGGGAAGAATGTCAGGCTCAAGGTAGCAGCCAGACCACAGCACGCTTCAAGGCCATTGATAGTGAGTGGAAAATAAAGTTTAGCTTGATATTTAGATGCAACTGACAAGAAACTATGCACTGAGACAAGCCCCCCGTATATATACACATATATACACACAGACACACACTCACATATACACACATCACATCTGGAAGCTGGAATTCCTTAAATACCCCTCCTATCTTTTTTCCTTAGTTTGGATGTATTTGTTAAAGAGATGTGGGCTGCTTTTTCTGTGTTTCCCCCTGCTCGGTTCTTGCTGGTTGCCCTCTGCTGTATCCCTTCAGAGGTCCCTCCGTTTTCCTCAGTTCCCTGTGCACTGGCACTTAGATCAAGGGTTGAGCAGATTCACACTCAACTCTTACTATTTCTTGGCAAAAATACTGATAAGGAGTGTGTTCTCCCAGCAGAAAGCTGGTTGTGTCTCCCCCTGTGGTGTTAGCCATTGGTGATCTCTGCCCAGAGCCTTTACTTCTTTTGGGGATGTGGGGAGGTGACGAATAACTCAACCATTCCTTATTCATTTGTTAGCTAGAAAGCTTTTATAAAGAGAAATTTCCCTTCATCAACCATTTGGCTACCCTCGGTCCAGTAAACAAAGGAAAGGCAGGATAAACACTGGATTTTTTCCCTCTATTTACTGGTTTTCAAAATGAAGCATTGGTTCCCTAATGTCCTTCGAAGGGACCGGTTTTCTTTACCATCATTTCCCTCTTATGGATCTGAACCTGTTCGAGAAGTTCCCATCTGCTGGAATGATGCTTGCTGACACGCCCCTTGTCTAAGCCCTGGCCAGTGGGAACCTCTTCAGGATTCCGTGATAACTTTCTTGCTTTCAGTTATAACAAGAGGTTTCAAATCATTTTGCACATTTTCTGCTCCAGACCTGAAATTGGCCATTTCCCAAGGAGCCCTGGTTCCTCTTCAGTTGGAATGACTGATTTTTTTTTTTTTTTAAGGGAGAGTTTTCCTGTCCTTGTAGGAGTTAGGGGTAGGGGTCCAGGATGGCTTTCCCAGCCTCACGGCTGCGAGGTCCCTCTTCTGTGGTTTTCTCACAGTGGCACAAATATGGCCTCTGCTCCCCCTCCCCCTCCACTTCCACCTGACTTATCTTACCTTGGCTTCGTATCCCTGACCAGCTCTGTTTGGATCCTTTCAGCGTTTCTCTCAAGGATGGGCTTTGTCTTGGGAGGGAGCTTCGGTGCACTCATTCTAAGGAGTTTTCTGGGGCGTAGACCGTTCCAGCCTCTTCAGACCTGGCAGACCCCTTTTCTCCCCTGAGTCTCTCTTTCCTTCACTTTAAAGAGAGGGGAAGAGGTGGGTGACGACGAGTCCCTCGCAGCTCTAGTGGTTTGTGACTTTGAGTCTTGTGTCTGGGGTCCCTCCTGAAAGCAGATGCCTGAATCGCAGTACCCTGTAGTTCACCGTGGCCTTGTCCCCGCAGGGATCTCAGTGTGGACGCCGGCTTGAGCCCTGCCCCGTTCCAGGTGCGGCCCATCCCTCAGCACTATCAGCATTACCTGGCGACTCCTCGAATGCACCACTTTCCCAGAAACTCCTCCTCCACGCAGATGGTGAGTGCAAGGGCTCTGCCAGGGAACGGACTCCCTGACTGCCTGTGGGTGCCTGGGGCAGATTAAGGCCCCTGGCTCCCCTGTGTCCTGCTGTCATGCTGTCCTCCCTTCCCTGCTGCTGTTCCCACTCTGGCTTGATCTGCTGGACAAAAAGCCTTTGTCCCCACAGGGCTCTGTGATTGTAGAAGGGGGCAGGGTGGCTCTGGGGGGCCTTCCCAGTCCCTGATATTGCAAGCTCCATGAAGCGGAGGTGAGGACAGGCCACTAACCTGGCACCGGACTGTTGGCGCAATCTTATCTCCAGACAGCCCGTGCACGTAGCTGCTCTACAACCCATTTCCCCACTTCCAGCCCTTGTCTCTGCTGTTAACCACCCCATCCTCAGTCTCCTTGTTCGTACCATGAGACGTTTGCATGAGAGATCACTGAAGCCCTTGTCCGCTCTGACATTCTACGACTGATGTCATGAGCACCATCTCCTATGAGAAAAAGCTAACATTTATGGAACACTCAATGCACGGCAGGCCCTGTTCTAAGCACGTTACACGAATTACTTGCAACCTTACGTGAAAGAGTATTTACCCCTGTTTTACAGCTGGGCAAACAGGCACAGAGAGGTTAAGAAACAGAGCTCATGCAGTGAGTAGGTAGAGGAACTGTGATGGAAATCTGGGCCCTCCGACTCATAGCCGGGGCCAGGGGCGGTGGTGGTGGGGGTTGGTTGTTGAGCGGGGCAGGGTCTTGCCAGGGCAGGGTCAGATCCTGTCGTTATTTAACATTTTGGCATTTTGTTCATTATGGACTTTTGGCAAAATTTTGATTTTTTAAAATATTGCATTAAAATATTATTTACTTTCATTGTTGAATCTACTGTGCTGAAATACTATTTACCTTGATTACTGAGTCTTTTGTGCTGAAATTCGTGCTCTCGCTGGCCCTGCCTGGCCAGTACGTGGCCCATGCCCTTCAACATTTGAGACACTGTCTGGGGCAGTACTGAATGGAGGAAGGGGCCCGTGGCCACATAGATGCCTGGGTTTGAAATCATCGTCTGCCACTTAGGCACTGACTTTATCTATGAGATCACTCAAGTCGTTCCATGCAGTGCTTAGACAGTGCCTCTCTGGGAATAAATGTCCAATCAGCTGAGTCATCTTACTAATGATATTAGTATACGGTATATATACTTACTAATTTATACTTACTTTATTGATTTTGTTCTTTTTGCGGGGGGGGGGATGATCTGGCATAGGCTTTGTTCTTGAAGAGGAGAGGAGGGTATATAAGAGCAGGAAGGGGCGCCTGGGTAGCTCAGTTGGTTAGGTGATTGCCTTTGGCTCAGGTCGTGGTCCCAGAGTCCCGGGATCCAGTCCCGCATCAGGCTCCCAGCTCCATGGGGAGTCTGCTTCTCCCTCTGACCTTCTCCCCTCTCATGCT
This sequence comes from Taxidea taxus jeffersonii, assembly GCA_003697995.1. Taxonomy (NCBI): domain Eukaryota; kingdom Metazoa; phylum Chordata; class Mammalia; order Carnivora; family Mustelidae; genus Taxidea; species Taxidea taxus. Next base: position 17,176 of record ML104432.1, on the reverse strand, counting down.
CTCTCTCACTGTCTCAGATAAATAAATAAAATATTAAAAAAAAAGAAATATCTCTATTATAAGAGCAGGAAGGAGAGCACTCCTCACTGAAGAATCTAGGGGGTATGCAGCTTGGCTGGTTATGGGGGGTGGGGAGCAGCTGGATGCTGGGCTCATGCAGCCAGGAATCCCATCCGAGGTGTTTTTCTCTCCAACAGGTCGTCCATGAAATCCGAAACTACCCTTACCCTCAGCTTCATTTCCTTGCTCTCCAGGGACTAAACCCCAGCAGACACACCTCCGCGGTGCGGGAGAGCTACGAGGTATGCCTGCCCCTCTGTCTGGTTCCATCTGGGTTGGAGGAGACATCATTAATGTTCATGGTCCCCTCTCCCTCTCTCCTGCTGGTGGGTAGGGCATGGGAGGTCGTGGGGAGCTTTGGACTTGAGCGTAAGAGAGAGAAAAAGAGAGAATGAGTAAAGATGTTGGGGTCTTTCAGTACCAGCCAAGTTCTTCCTGGTGGTTATGTGAGTGCTTCCTGCTAACATCTTTCAGTGCCCTCCCTCTGTATTGTGTGTGTGCACATGTATGAGTGAGGGAGTACATGCACAGTGCACATGTCCACACTTTCCTCTTTGCAGGAGCTGCTGCAGCTTGAGGACAGGTTGGGAAATGTGACTCGGGGAGCTGTACAGAACACCATTGAGAGGTTCACCTTCCCCCACAAATACAAGAAGGTGAGTCTGCTAGTGGGTCAGCCTGTGTCATTGAGGGTTTGTGGTTAGATGCTCTGAAGCTGTGATGTTTCCCCAGGATCTTCTCCCTTGTCTCTGCCAGGTGTGACCAAGAGGGGAGATGGAGGTGCCTCTCATTATGAAGGAGGAGGGCTAGATGTGCATGTGCATGTGGATTTTGGGGTGGGTGTGTTAGGTAGGCATACAGGTGTATGAATGCTTGTATCTGAATGAGTGGGCAAAGGGAGCACCTGCAGTGAAGGCCTAGATATGTCTTAGAAAAGAAGTCCAAGTGCAATCCCACATGGGGACAAATGGGCAACTAAGACTTCAGAGCAGGAGTTTCCAGTCCTCATTGAGCAGCAAAAATCACCTGAGGAGCTTTTAAGGCCACACATTCAAAGCTCCACCCTAAGCCTATAAAAGTACACTCTTCACCGATATAGCTCAGGAATCTGGAGTAGGATTAGAACCCAGCCATCTGATTTTTTAATATTTAAAAATTCCAGTAAATAAAAAATTTGGAAGCAACCTAGATGTCATTCAATAAGTGAGAGGATAAATAACAGTGGTGCGCTCATACAATGGAATATTAGTCCATGGTTTAAAAAAAATGAGCCATGAAGAGACATTACGGAACCTTAAATGCATATTACTAAGTGAAAGAAGCCAACCTGAAAAGGCATACTGCATGATTCCAATCATATAGCATTCTGGAAAAGGCAAAACTAGACAGTTAAAAGGTCCTTTTTGCCAGGGGCTCTAGGGGGAGGGATAGACGAGTGAATGGGTGGGTCACAGGCTATTTTTAGTGAAACTATTGTATGCCACTGTACTGGTGGACACATGACGTGGCGCATTTGTTGAAGCCCATAGAACACTACAACAGGAAGAATGAACCCTAATGTAAACTCTAATAACAGTGTTTCACAATCTGTCCATCAGTTATAACAAATGTACCACACATGCAAGACGCTAAAATAGGTCAGACTGTGTGTGTGTGTGTGTGTGTGTGTGTGTGTGTGTGTTGAGTGGGGGGAGGGATAAGGGAATGGGCTGTATTTTCTGTTCACTTTTAATGTAAGCTAAAATTGCTCTATGAAAAGAATAATAATTTTTTTTTTAATTTAAGAACTAAAATCTTCACAAGTACTGAGAGAGTTGGCATAGAAAAACACTCATCGAAGTCAAGCCAGAGCCCATCTTACTAGGGCTCAGTGGTCATGAGCACTAATTGCTGGAGTAAGATAGGGCCAGTTTTTAATTTCAGTGTTACCGCTGTCTTTGTTTGGGCTGCTGTAACAAGGTACCATCAGCTGGGTGGTTTAAACTGCAGCCATTTATTTCTCACAGTTCTCAAGGCTGGGAAGTCCAAGATCAAGGCACTGGGTTCTCTTCCTCACTTGTAGATGGCTCCATTCTTGCTGTATCTTCACATGGCAGAGAGAGGAAGTTCTGGTGTCTTTTCCTCTTCTTATGGGGCACTAATCCCATCATAGGCGCTCTGTCTTCATGACCTCACCTAAACCTAATTAGCTTCCAGAGGCCCCTATCTCCTAATACCATCACATCAGGGTGTAGGGCATCAACATCTGAATCTGGGCTTGGGAGGCAAAGACATTCAATCCATAGCCACCACTGACAGCTGTGTAGCTCTGGACAACTTACTTGACTTTTCTTTTTTCCCTTCCCCTTTTTAGTGTTCAATAGGAATGATGTGTTAGTAGCAACCATAAGGGGTTCCCCAGTGGGATAATGCAAGTAACAGCTTAGTACAGTACCCGGTATCTGGTGAGTGATCAGGGATGGTGAACTGCTCTCACCTTGATAGAAGGCTCACTTGTTCTAGGCTTGCACAGATGCCCATGATATCAGTTCAAAGACCATGATCTTGGTCTGTGCAGATCCTCATAGAGGCATTGGATTCATCCATATATGATTTCAACCAACATTCATTATCTGCAATGTGTCTTATATGGGTAGTATGTTCATGGAGGAAATGACAGTATTTCAGTAAATAAGGGTAGCATCAGCAAATGGAAGATAATCATTCTCTGCAGGGAAAGCTTTAGGCTACTGGAGGAGAACATGGAAGGCAATGAGTGGCGTGTTCAAGAGCCCAGAGCAGCTTCCACTCCTCTGACCAGGGTGTGCTCACTCTCGCCAGGGCACACACCACACCTGCCCTCAGGGCCACAGGCCATGAGGGGACAGGGAGAGAACACACACGGAGGATGGAAAGGGAACATGGACCAAGCCAATAATATAAAGATTTGAGGTAAAAATGATGAGAATAAAGGGAGAATTAGGGGAATAAAATATTATAAGAAAGAAATAGAATAATTAAAATTTTGAAATGATAAAGTTTAGGACCCAAATGAAATGTGAAAAAAACTTTGAAAATTCAAACTGAGAGTCAAATAATACAAAACAAAAAATATTTTACAATAGCAATGATAAAAGAATAAAAAATACAAAGGAAGAATAGTCATGGAGACAAATATAAAAAGTAAGAATTGGGCAAAGATAAGAAAGCAGCATACAGAATGAAAACCAATCACACTGATGTGAAAGGGAATGTGAATAAGGACAAAAAGGTATGGGAAGAAGGGGTAAAATTAATATAAAATAAATGCTGAGAAGAGTTCCCATTAAAATAAAAGTTACATAGGTAATGAGAAGACAACTCAGAAGACATAAAAGATTAAAAATACGGGCGCCTGGGTGGCTCAGTGGGTTAAAGCCTCTACCTTCGGCTCGGGTCGTGATCCTGGGGTCCTGGGATTGAGCCCCGCATCTGGCTCTCTGCCCAGCAGGGAGTCTGCTTCCTCCTCTCTCTCTGCCTGCCTCTCTGCGTACTTGTGACCTCTGTCTGTCAAATAAATAAATAAAATCTTAAAAAAAAATATTAAAAATACAAAAGAGGAAATAGGAAGATTTGAAAAGAGACTGATTGAAGAAATATAGATTAGGGACGTCTGGGTGGCACAGTTGGGTAAGATCCGACTCTTGGTTTTGGCTCAGGTTGTGATCTCAGGGTTGTGAGGTCAAGCCCTGAGTTGGGTTCTGTGCTCTGAGTAGAGTCTGCTTAAGACTCTATCTTCCTCTCCCTCTGCCCCTCTCCTTGCGTGCTCTCGCTCTCACATAAATAAATATTTAAAAAAAAAAGAAATATAGATTAGATGTAGTAGAACAAATTTAGACTATTTGGTTGAAATCGTTAACTATAAAAAGGAAATAATGAATAATGGTGGGAAAAAATAGAAAATAGGTAAATAGTGAGCCTTATTAGTATCTTTTATAGAACATCCCTTTTCTCAAAGGACCAACTGAAAGAAGGCCACTCCTCCCAGAAACACATCTGGGCTGTTAGGCAGGCAGACCATCGTGACTCCATTCATACTCAGAAGCCATGATGATTATATGGGACTATGGATGTAATTCTGATTTTCTGGTTTCTAGACAACAGAACACTTATTGCACTGGCCATCACATGGTTTGCAGTTGGAGCGGATAGGGCCCAGGGAGGCTGAGAGCAGAAAGCATAGATTTTCTTCCATGTTCCAGTGAGGCTACAGCACTCCAGGGACCACATCAGACTAAGGAACTCCAGAGCTTAGGACCAAGGATTGGAGTGGGGGAAACCTAACCTAGCATCTAAGCCAGCCCCAAGGTCATAGTTATTCTGTGGGCAACTTTTTTTTTTTTTAATCTTGTGGCTCTTCAGATTTTTCTCTTGGCAAAATGACCTTTAAGTCTGCTTCTCTCTGGAGAGGGGACAGAAGGTCTAGTTTTCTCCCATGGATATTTATCAGACTGTTTCACTGCACAGCTTGGAGATGGGGACAAGAAAGATGGGCCAATTTCATTCACTTATTAGATTCCTTCCGCCCCAGAATATTTTTAAAGCACCTATGATGTGCCTTCTGCTTGCCCAAGTATGGAACAATACCCAAGGAAGGGTGAACCATGGTCCACATCATCTAAGAACTTGGAAATTTCTATATAGCAGTTAATGATTTTCAAATAATTAACATAGAATTTAAAACAATTCAACTAAAGTCAACAAGTATAAACAGAGTGACTACATGATGTCCAAACTCATGTTGGAGCTAGTGCCTATCTTAAAGGAATTTTCTGGATAGGAAGAAATCCAACAATATAAAATAACTGTATGGTACAAATGATATGAGTTGAGGAATTTTGCTTTCACCTAGTAGTGAATGAATAAATAAGTAGAACTTATGTGAGTGAAAGAGAGAAAAGAAGGAGGGAAGGAGAGAAGGAAGGAAGGAAGGAGGGAAGGGTATATGGGTAGATGGATGGAAGGCTGGGTGTTTGGAAGCTGAGTGGGTAAATGGATGGGTGGGCGAGTGGATGTATGCGCGTATATATGTATGGATATATGGATGGATGGGTGAGAAGGTAGGTGGGTGGATGGGTGAGACATTGGGTGGATGAGGGTGACTGAGTGAGTGGATGGGTAGATGAGTAAATGGGTGAGTGGATGGGTAGATG
>ML104432.1:0-11935 GCA_003697995.1 Taxidea taxus jeffersonii | reverse complement strand
AGATGAGTAAATGGGTGAGTGGATGGGTAGATGAGTAAATGGGTGAGCAGATGAGTGGATAAATGGCTGGACCTGAATGTGGAGGCAGAAGCCTGGAGGCAGGGATCTAAGTAGGAAAGAACATAAGGGAGGAGTGGACAGTGTGAGGGGAACATAAGGGGAAGCAGTTTATGCACCAGCCATAGTTTTACCATGTACTGATTCATTAGGCACCCAGTTCCTTTCCAAACTCTATACCCGTCAGCCAGGATAACCACCACTGTATCCCAAGGCAAGGAGAAAGAGCTGGGGAGGAGGCCGGGAAAAGGGTCTGGGATAAGCACCCAAGTCTGGCGATTCCTTAAGAACTTACAAAGACACTGACTCCCGGATAAGGGAGGGGGGAGGCTGTGGTTGAAAGATTGTGGTATCCAGGTGAGCTGCTCCAGGTAACTGATTCTCCTCTTCTGCTTCTCATAGCGAAGACCCCAGGATAGCAAGGGCAAGAAGGAAGAGGGAGAGGAGTCAGACACAGATGAGAAATGCACAATTTGTCTGTCTATGCTGGAAGATGGAGAAGATGTGAGGTAAGAGACCTGCTCCTTCTGTCCCCCTTCCATTCCCCCCCCGCAGGTATTAGTGATCAGTCACGTGCTGTATGTCAGGGGTACAGAGCTTGTTTTCTTGTGCATGTGCATGCTAAGTGTGCCATAGATTGTTAACGTGGTTCTTCTAGGAAGGTGGTGTGTGGAATGTTCTAGATGTGCTTATTTATGGTGTGGACTGGTGGACACAGGGGGTAAGAGAACAGAGTGATATTTGGCTCGGATGGGTGTAAGACAAAGTCATGGCTTTGTTTCAGGCTGGTCTGAAGGGGCTTCATGGAGGAGGAAGTCTGTGGGGTGCTCCTCCCTGTCAGACTTCCCAGGCCAGCCACAGCCTCCCTGCAGGGCAGGGCTCCCAAGACCCTCTTTGGCCCATCCCCCATGGTGCCATTGTGGGCCACCCCCACCCCCATCCTATGATAGCCAGTATTGCGCCGCCCCTGGCCCTCCCGGGACCCCTCCCTTTCCATCAAGTCCTCTGACCCTCCCTTCTCTTCCAGGCGCCTACCCTGTATGCATCTTTTCCACCAACTGTGTGTGGACCAGTGGCTCGCCATGAGCAAGAAATGTCCCATCTGCCGAGTGGACATTGAGACACAACTGGGAGCCGACAGCTGAGGGAGGAAATTAGCCAGCGGATGCCCCATTTTCCTTCACCAGGTCCCCCCACGGCCATAGCCCTTGCAGCCAAACTTTGCCTTCTGAGCCATTTGATGTAGAGGAAAAGCCTGCAAGCACATTTTGTGGAAAGAGGAGTTGGCGGTATCAGCGTCTGAGGGAAAGGAGGGGTGGGGGGGAGGACTCCCCCATCCAGAATGGTGACTGCCCCCATCCACCTCGCTGCGCGGGAGAGAGCTGGCCGTGCCCGGAGCAGGGGTGGGGTGGGGGGGCCCACGCTGCTGAGAATCTGGACAGGAACTGAAAGGTCCTAGCTGACAGACAGGCCCCTCAATCCTGTCCTTGGAAGGATTGTATATATACCTCTCGACCACGTAGGAACCATGTAGGGGTCTCTAGCTATTTCTGTGGATGGCAGCCGGAGCATGTTAGCTTAAGAAAAATGTCGTGTGTGGTGCTCTAGTCATCTGTGGTGGACATGTCGCTGTTTCGAATTCGCACCAAATATTTCGCATCGAGTTCCTTGTTTTGGTGCCTGACTGAACCAACCAACGACAGCCCAAATCTTCCCGTCTTTACGAGAAAAAAGGAGAAAAGAATCAAAAGTGGGGGGAAAAAAAAAAAAAGCCGAATCCTTTTTTGGGAAAAAAGATTTTTTTTTTTTTTTTCCACCAAGGTGGGGGGGTGGGGGGGGGTGGGGGGGGAATCTTTTGTTTTTGGTTTTGTTTTTTTCCTTTGCTTTTGTTTTTCTCATGTTTACAGTGCGTGGAGTGCAGAAGGGGAGCATCTGGGGAAGGGGAGGACTGGAAAAGGAGCAGATGGGGGGCTTCGGGGGGCCCCTGAGGGGCTCAGCCAGAGTGAGGAAGACAGGGTTTGAGAAGGGGACATTCTGTCTTGAGGGAGGGCTCCTAAGGTCCAGGCCCGTCTACTTCGTTCCAGCCATGGCCCTGGTTCCACGTGGGACTAGGGAGGAGCGAGCCTTCAGCTAGAGTTGCCCCCGTGTTCCTTAGAGCCAGGGTGACCCCGCTGATGCCACCTTCTTCCTTTCGGCTGTGCTTAAGCCCCGTCACAAAGAGGCAATTTGGCCCCTGCCTCCCTATGCAAAAAATTAACTGGATGATGATGTGACAGCCTAGGTGGTGGGCACTTGGCCTTGGCCACATTGTTCTTGACTCAGGGGCTGTGGTCAGACACCACGGACCTGGAAGAGGGCCTTCAGCTTCCTTTGGGGTGTCTCAGATCCCAGTGGGGTTTTTCAGAGATGGCCCCCGTCCTGAGACTGCGTTGGCTGCGTTTGGGAGGCCCTGTGTCCCTACTCTCTGGCTCTTTCTCTGACTCTTCAATAACCGTGGGCAAGTCCCTCTCTTTCTCTGTGCCCCATTCTCCTTCTCCTTAGAGGGGACACAAAAGACAGTGCATCTCCATTGCCACCCCTTGTACCTACCCCGGATGTTGTGAGGGTTGACACTGTCCACCCCAAAAATTCATGCTCCATCCTGAGAACTCCTTGGGGTTTAGGGACAGGGGTGGTGGGAGAAACAGACCTGGAAGTTTCCAGGGACACCACACAATGTGTCTTTCTGCACCACCCCACAATTTTTCTTGAACCCAAAGGAAGCAGAGAGATGGGAGGACAGAAGAAAGGAGATGGGGAAAATCTACCAAATTTCAACCCCAACCCAGTTTTCTTCACTCATGGGTGGAAAACCCAGCCCAGCTGAAATTCTGTTCCCTTCCTTTGCCCCTCCTCCTCCCTTATTTGCACTGTCCTCAGTCTTCCCCTCTCTTCCCCCCTCCCCCAGTCTCAATGCCCTCATATCAGTAAGAGAAGACTAAGGAGAACAGGATATTTGTCCCATCCACGAAGAAATTCTGTAAGGTTAAGAAAATCTGAGTCTGCGTTGCTACTGCAAAGGGTACATCCAGCACCAATGGGCAAAAATGACCGAGAGGCAGATTTTGGCTTGAGGTAGAACATTCTAGCACAACCAGAGCTGTCAGGCGGAGGCATGTCTCTTCTGAACACCTGCAGGCACAGAATGGGGGATGTGGCTGGCTTCCTCTGGGAGGGTTACTCAAGGAGCTTACTCAGACTGAGGCCTCTTCCAGCACCAACACTCCAGTGTTCTAGAAAGTCCTTACTGAGTGCCTGCTCAGTGCTGGGAGAGAGGACAATATCCCTGCCTTAAGGAGCTTACCCTTTAGTTGAGGAGCCAAGACGCACATAATAGCACAAAAATGGTGACTGGCTGACACAGGGTTAAAGGCGATGAGCATTAGCTTGTCCAATTCCATGGTTCCGGGGTGGGAACTGTGTCTCTCAGGGGAGACATGGCTGGGGAACCCACGGGTGTAGAAAGTGCTTCCGAGTCAAGATTTTGGGGAGAGCTAGTTACCAGTAGCTGCAGGAAGTGGGGACTTATCCCCGGCCTGCTGTGACCTGGGGGTAGCCAGGGTGGTCTAGGGAAAATCACTCCCCTCCCAGGCTGGGGCTCTTGTGCTCCCAGCTAGCAAATGGAGGGAGTGGGTGTGAAGCCAGATGGCGCCAGACCTGGGGTGTGTGTTCTGGTCTTGGCTCTTCGATGACAAAGAATGCCACGCTGCTGGGCCTCAGTTTCCCCAGCTGTAATGCAAGGAGTTTGGATTGGATGCTTGCTCAGTTTCCTTCCAACACACATTCTCTGATCCTCCCTGACATCGACACATCTTTCCAGTGGTAGGGCCACGCACCTTCCAAGCTATTGCAAATGGCCTCCGGCGGGCACCAATATCTGTCTCCAAGGCTGGGAGCCGGACTCAGTCTCTTCCTCCTCCCTGTTCTGGGCAGGCTCTGAGGGCCCCAGGCTAACGTTAGGCACTGACTGGGGTGGGGATTGCCCAGCGGGGAGAGGTCAGCCACTGACTTTGGGGGGTGGATCCTGAAGCTTCCCTCCCATCCCCCTCCCCCATCTCTCTGGGGCTCTTGTACCTTGTAGGTGGGCCCAGGAGGGGATGCAGACTCAGGCTCCTGCCAACTCCAGCTCCTTAGCTGGACATCTCTCTGGGTGAAAACACGGGAGAGGGGTCTGTGCTTCTGTGCCCTCGAAGCCACCTCTCTCTTATCACAGAGCCTGGGAAGATGACCAAGAGGCAGGCTCAGGCCTCAGCATCTTGTACGCACCACCTCCGGGAGGGGAGACCCTCAGTCATCCTCCTACTGCTCAACTCAAGGGACTCAGACCCTTTCTGGACTGAGACGCATGAGTGCCTTCTGGGGCAAGAGGCACCCCAGGATTCAAGTTGGGCCTCCCAGGGTCACCAAGGACGCCAATCCACGAACACAACGCCACAGGCGGCTGGGGTGGGCAGAGGCCTGGTGCGGGGCTCCCCCACCTGGCGCAGGGCTCCCCCACCTGCGGGGACCCCTGGGGCCCAGCAGCCATGATGGGACTCAAGCTCCTTTCCTGCAAATGTTCCCAGCCTCCCTGCAAGTATTCTCAACTCTTTATGCCTAATGAACAAGCACAGTTTTTTCAATGGTGAAGACAAAGCACCAGATCTTTCTTTTTTTTTCCCCCCCAAAGGAATCCCCTCAAGCCCTCCCCCCACACCGACCCCTGCCCCCCAGCCTGCTGGCGGGGCAGACACTCCCTGAGTGGGGCTGTAGCAACGTCTGTCAGGTCCCCCTGTCGTGTTTCATCTCCTGCGCGTAGAGCAAATGCTAGAGCGATTTCAGCTGATAGAAAAACAAAAATGAAAAAAAAAAACACAAAAAACAAAAAACATGGCACGTTGCTAGTTTACAGGGTTTTGTGAGTTTAAATGCCTTATATTTAACAATCATAATTTATGACTAACTTGTAGATATCGTGGGTTCTTATTTAATTATTTTTATAGTTGTTTTGCATTTTTAATTATAATTTATTTATTTAGAAAGGATACTAATTTTTTTTATTACTCCTATTACCTCATTTTGGCGTTGTTTCTGGGAGTGGAATGCTTTGCATGCATTGGTACGATGACAAACAACTATGAATACAAAAAAAAATTTAAATAAAATTCCGCGAACTTTATTTCGTCCAAACTATCAGGGTGTGTGATTGCAAGCTGTCCTACTGTGGTGCTGGCCTCTTTGGATACATTCCATACGAAATGCAAATCTTTGATTCTGTATGCTGTGATCTAGTGAAAAACTCCAATATAGTGACTGTATTTAGCACATATATAAATATAATTTGCACTCGTCAGCAGACTGGGCTAATCCTTTCACTTGCTACCCCAGCCCCCCTAGCCCCCCACCATTAACCTGTTTCTCTTTCTTCCCTTATCCTTCCCACAACCTCAGCCCGCCCTACCCCCATCCTCCCAGCAAGGCCTGGGGTCCCTCTCTCCACCTGGGTTCCAGATGGCTCTGGTTCTAGAACTGGGCCCCTCAGACACTACCAGCAGGAGCATCTGAAAGCCAAAAAGCCTGATTTATTAGAAAGAGCCCAGGACTGGGGGGTCAGGAGGCTCGGGTTCTCAGACTAGCTCTACTGCAGACTTCGCTGTGACCTTGAGCAAGTCATTTGGCCTCTCTGAGTCTCCGTGTTCTGGGCAGGGCTGAGGGAACGTAAGGGTGTCTAGGGTCCCTTGGACCCAGAGAGACAATGACACAGAAGGAGGGGGGAGAACACTGTGCTGTGCTGTCTCACCCTCTCAGGAGAGAAGGAAGAAGAGGAGAAAGGATGGAGGGACAGAGAGAAGGAGGGCATGGTGTGGGAGAGGGGGAGGTGGGACTGGGGGACACATCCTGGACCCAGGACATCCTCTTTCACAAGCCTTGGTGGGCCTTTCTTTGCAGAACAGGCTGAAATCCATATGTTGTTAGTTGTGGAGATGGGGTAGACAGAATGTCAACCCCCAAATGTGGTGTTTGGGATTGCCACTCCAACCTGTCCTCTCTTGGAGCCTTTGTTATTGGGCAGAGCCCTGGGACACAGATCTGGGACTCTGGGTCTCTCCTCCCAGGGTCTTCTCCTCCTTTGCCCTCTGCCACGGCTCCTTGGTGGCTGAGGAGGGGAGGAGCTGCTGTGGCAGGGCCCTCCCGACTCACAGCTCCTGAGAAGGATTGCTGGGGGTGGGTTTGGGGAGGTGGTGCCCTCAAAGGCTGGCAATGCCCTGAGCCCAGATGTCTTTGAGCCAAAAGAGAGAGAGGGGAGGCCCATGCCCCTAGGAGAGGCCCCTGGGCTGGCTGTGACCCTGGCCAGGACCACTCTGGTGCCCTCTGCATGCTTGCCTTCCCCCTCCTGTCCTCCTTCCCTTCCCCTCCTGCTCATCCTTCCCTCTTGCCTCTTGACATCACTGCCTTTGCCTGGTGGAGAAGTCCATCCTCCACATGAGGTCCCTGGGATGGTGCTGATGGGGGAGGAGGCGGAGGCCTAGACTTGCCACTCTGCTGGCCCAGGTTTGCAGGAAGTGGCCGGGCCTTATAGGGTCCCTAAGCCCCAACTTTGCTCCAGCTGGACTATGGGTCCCATTCCCTGGGCTTCCTGCCTGCTGCCTGCCCAGCTTCCCCTTCTGCCTCTGCCCTGGAGCCCTGTTCTCCTGCTTTCCTTGGAGATGGCCTGTGGGGTCGCCCACTAGGGCCCACGACCACCACGCCTCCGGGCCTGGCAGATACTGCCCTCTTGGCAGGGCTCCCGGACAGACATGCCTTATGCTGCTCTGTGGGGTCAGAGTGGGTAGGGGCCCTTTGCCCTGGCCGGCCTGTGCCCCCTCTTCTCCTCCCCCACCCTTCCCCTTCCCGAGCCCCGCCCGGCCTGGACCAGCCACACCAGGCCCTGCCGGAGTAACTCAGTTGCCCCTGGTAAGTGAAAGGATTATCCTCAGTGTTGATTGTCCTTTTTTGTAACCCTCCTGCTGTTCTGTTCTGTTGTGCTGTGCAACATTTTGCTACATAGACTATTTTATAGCAGAAAGCTAGAAGAATATTTATTATGAATATTAAAGCAATAGTGCATCAATGGAAAGGCGGAGACATTAGGAATTGTGTAAACGCTTACATTCACTTTTGGTGGATTTTTTGTACTTTATTTATAACTAATAAAAATGAACTGCATTGCTAACTACACCTCACTTGTGCAGGGTGCTTATTTCTCTGAGTACCCAGGGCACGTCTGGGGAAAGCCTCTCACAGACCTGTCTTTGTCTGAGAAATGAGGTCATATCGTTCACCTTTTCCCCATTCGTTTTCCTTGCTGTCTGTCCCGGTTCACCTGTCTCCCACCTCCTCCCCTCCCCCGCCCTCCCCCTGTCCTCCCCCTCCCCCTCCCCCCCCCCCCCCATCCTCTCCATTCCCGCCTTCCTCTCCTCCTTTCCTCCTCCCACTTCCTCCTCTCCCTCCCCCTCCTCCTCCCTTTCTCTTGCCCCCACCTTCTCTCTTATCTATCATTCTTTTTTTTTTTAAACCTCTTTATCTCTCAAAAAACCTGTTCAATGCCGGGGATCTAATTAACCTGTTTCCCAAACTTTAGCTTATGAATCTTAAAGGGGAAAGTTCTCATTTTTTATCCATTTTCAAATGTAACCTCTTGCATTTGGAACTCGAAGGCTCCTCAGCTTCTCGGTAAGGGAGAAGGAGCTTGCTCTCCAGCAGTAGACATGGGTTTCTTACTTCTTTGTAAGAGCCCAGGATACCTTGTGTCATGGTCTCAAGTCCCTTCCCAATGTGGGGATTAGTGAACTGACAGATGACTTTCTTTCACCACAGAACAGAACCCGTATTAATAAGCCTTTTCTTTTAACGAATAGATTTCACTTTTTGGAGCAGTTTTGGGTTCCAGAACAATGAGCAGAAAGCACAGAGGGTTCCCACGCTCTCTTGCCTGGGGGCCCCCTGTTACTAACACTTCTCCTCCGTGGGTTACGTCTGTTACAACCAATGAGCCACTCTGGAGACATTATTATTCACTAAAATCCCTGGTTTACAGGAGGTTAATGAAGGTTCAAATCCCTCGTCCTTGCGCAAGCGAGATGATCCAAAATGCTATCTGTAGCCTTCCACATCGTTCCATCCAGGTCTCTGGATCCAAGAACCAGGGCTCTGTCATGCTGGCTCCACCACTCACCAGGAATGGGGAGGGGACAGGGCAGAGACAGTCCCCTTCCCTGGTCCCGGGCACCATAAAATTGGGGATGGTGGCCTAGGCGCAGGTTTCTACTTACAGGCCCTGCGTCCCTCCATTATCCTTCTTTAGTTTCCTGTTTATCCCCGTGGTGGTGGTTTCCCTGGGAGGACAGGCCCCGGCTAGCTTTGGGCTGGGGGGAGAGGGCTGGGACACTAGTTCTCCAGGGATTTCCTGCGGCCCGCAATAATGGGCCAGTGCACACCCTTCCTAATCCCTCCACCTCGCTTCCACCCACCTTGCTGAGACCGAGTCTCGGAGGAAAGAGAGTTCTCAGAGAACTAGGCTCACACACTGTGCAGGCCTGGGACTCCCAGTCACTGCCAAGGTCCCGGAGACCTTAAGTTAAGGAAGAAGAGTCTCTGTATTAGCCCGTGTTCTCCAGAGAGACAGAGCGGTAGGACCTGTATCCAAACGGAGACTCATTGAGAAGAATCGTTTTGAGTGACCGTGACTGTGACCGCTGAGCGGTTGCACCGGCTGCCTGCCGGCTGGAGGCGGAAGCAAGCCCCGAGGACTCTCAGCCAGAAGCCCTCTCGCCAGCAGAGCCCTCAGCGAGAACCCCAGTCCCGGGCTGGAGAGCCAGGGCCAGCTCAAGCAGGTAGGCAGGAAATGGAGAGTCTCCCTTTCTCTGCTCTTTGTTCCACTCAGGGCCATCTACTTTGAGTCAAATACTAATCTCATGAGGAAACCCTTAGGGGCACATCCCCTAGTGACGTTTCCTCTGGGGACCCCCACGGCCAGCCCAAGGACCCATCCTGTAAGCCTCCCGCCACCACCGGTCTCCCAACCAGGTCTCTCCTCCGTCCACTGTCCACCTACTTTGGGGCAGCCAAGCCCAAGCACCTGCCCTCTCCCTTCCGGCCTCCCTCCCGCTTCTCCCCAGCCCACCTGCGCCCTGGGGGAATTCCCCCACCGACCCTCTGACCTGCCCTAGGAGCAGCCTCAGCCCAGCAAATAACACAGCTTCCCCACACGTGCCGCCTTCTGTCTCAGAACTGCCCAGTGCCCCTGCCCAGGCAGCTGTTCTTTCATCTGCTTCCCGTATCCAGCTTCCATCCAGTGTTTATTTCTTTTGAGCAAAGCCCTGCCCTTGGGTTTCCTGAGCCACCTGTTAGCTGTGTGACATTGGGCAAATGACTTAAACTCTCTGTGCTTCAGTTTCTTCATCTATAAAATTTGGTCATGATAGCACCTACCCCACAGGTCTTTATGAGGATTTAAGCTGGTAATGTAAAGTAGTTGCCACGTCTGCCAAAAATACTAGCTGTGATGTTGATGCTTTAAAGAAAATTCTTGCCTTCCATAGTCTTTCTCCTTGGTCCTCTTGTTCTCCACTCCCTCTCCACTTCCTAGAGTTTTCCAGGCCCCGTCAATGTCTACTCTTCCCCTCGGGCCACCCCAGCCACGGTCAGCTACCATGGCCAAGGTCAGCCACCACCAAAGGTCTCTGCCCTGTCCCCCAACCTGTTCTTGGTGAGTGGTGGAGCCAGCAGGACAGATCCCTGGTTCTTGGATCAAGAGACAGAGACACCGATGGAACGATTTGGAAGACTACAGACAGCATTTTGGATCATCTCGCTTGCGTAATGATGAGGGATTCAGTAGGAGGGCTGGTAACTGAGACTTTAAAAAAAAATTTTTTTTTAAGATTTTATTTATTCATTAGTTAGAGAGAGAGCGAGCACAGGCAGACAGAGTGGCAGGCAGAGGCAGAGGGAGAAGCAGGCTCCCTGCCGAGCAAGGAGCCCGATGTGGGACTCAATCCTAGGACGCTGGGATCATGACCTGAGCCAAAGGCAGCCGCTTAACCAACTGAGCCACCCAGGCGTCCCTAACTGAGACTTTAAAACCAGACTTGGGAATCTCACCGCTCTGTAACTGGCTTTCCTCATTCAGTTGGAGAGTCTAGAAGAAAATCACACTGAAGTCTCTAGGCCAGAAGCACAGAGCTCTTTCCTCCAGGTCATAAGGAATATTACCTTCCTCACCAACCAGGTGCCCCTATCCAAACTTCCCCTGTTAAATTTAGGACAAAAAGGCTCTTTCCTCCCTTCCTCTCCAGGCCTATCTCATAGGTGCTCTTTACTCCCTTTGTCCAAAGCTGAGAATCCCCCTCCTGCTCCCTGAACCCCCTTACCTTGCCCTCGAGGGGCATTTGGGCACCTGCCAGTGCTTGATGCCCAGTGCTGTGCTCTGCCATGGGGCTGGGACAGAAGGGGGTACCTGTTCGGGATGCACACGCAGCACGAGGGGTCCTCAGGACGTGTGTCACCCACAAAACTTCTGACCTCATCTAGTTGGACCCCACATAATCAGAATCTAGAAGGCATGTAACTGAGCTGGGCCGAGTTTACTTTTATCAAAATCTTGGAAGAAAAGTGTTGTTCAGCCAAAGAGCGGAGGAAATAAAATTGGAAGGTTTATGTTTAACCTACTTAAGAGCAGAAGTGTTTTTCAGACTTTGGTGCAACAGTTTGTATGTAAATAGCTTGTGCTAACTGCAAATGAGTCTTATCTTTTCTTTGATGTGGACCCCCCAGGGATATTTATTTGGCAATACTTTGTTAGCAGTTACTCGAAAGCAATACAATTAAGGTTCTCTCCAAATATTCTTTAAAGTGGGCTTGTCTCTAAAGCAGGAGAGGAAAGATGGAGAGGATAGGCAATCTTGTCCCTCAAGAAGCCATCCTTATAAGGAAGAAGTTCCTAACATGGGAAGCTGTAGGTGTTGGGGCGGGGGGGGGGGGGGGGGGGGGGGGGGGGGGAATGAGCAGCTCTGGTGGGCACCCTGAATGGAAGGGAAGTTCTGGGGAAGGAAGAGACCAGACCTTCCTTTGTTTCCTTCTCCCCGAGCCTCAGTGAGGGGCTCTGTCTTGGCTGCAGCATCACCCAATTGCCCAGCAATGACCTGGGGTGCTGTTGGCAGCAGGGCGTTGGGTGAACCGGGTTCAGGAAGGACCGTCCCAGGAGGAAGGGTCTGTTCACCCTCGCCCTGGCTGGCGGCTGGGTCTCACTCCTGGTGTAGGGAGCCACTGGCTGCTGCAGGGGGAGTAATTTCCTGCTTGGGGCCAGGACTAGGGGAGGCGAAGGAAGTGTGGAGGGAGCTGTATTTAAGGGGCCTCACTCTTAGCTGTGGCCTCCCCTTTGCAGGAGCCTGAGGTTGAGCTCTCCCCTAAATTTTGCACCCTGGCCTTCTTGCCGGCTTCACCCTCATCCCAGCCTTGCTTTCTGCCCTCTAAGAGGGGGGTTCGGTGATTGCCTACAAGGAAGAGACAGGACTTGAAAAGCAGAGTGTCCTGTGCGTGTCCCTCCTTCTTTCCTCAGGGTGGAGAGCAGCAGCTGGCGGCGAGGGCAGAGAGCCGGCCTCCCCAGCCACCTCGGGGGTCCTGCCCCCCGCCTCTGCCTGCAGCTCAGCACTAAGTGGTGAAGGAGGGAGACCTGTGGAACCCCAAGTGACAGGACTTGCTGAGGGTCCCCACCCTCCCTCGGGTGAGGGGGGCCCAAAGAAGCAGGGCTGTGGACACAGCACCTGACAGGTGTTGGATTCTGCAGGCCCCCAGGCTCCCCTGCCTAGCCCTCCCCCCC
>RCUC01141363.1:0-31171 GCA_003697995.1 Taxidea taxus jeffersonii | reverse complement strand
AAAAAAAAAAAACGTTGAGGAACACTATCTTGGGACAGGGAGTTCTCAGGGCCTTAAGATGTGTTGAGAAAGACGCTGGTGCATCAAATATACTTTATTTTTTACCTTAAAAAGTCTGTATTTAACTCATTTCCTCTGCCATCTCTAATCTACCACAGGACACTTTCTGCAAATGTTTAAATTGAGACGTCTTCAAATTCAAGGCGGCATGTAAAACTCTTACCTGTGACAAAAGGTGTGGCTTGGAAAACGACTCTCTCTCTTGAGATCGGACTGTTCTGGGTGGCAGTCTGGCAGTGAGTTCTTGCAGGAGGCTGGGAAAGGGGTCCTCAGGCATCAGAAGGACACACATCTCAGTCCCAGACTTCCTTTGGGATTAGCCTCGAAACTAAGGGCAAGTCGCTTAAAGCCTCTAATGCTGTTTCCTCATCTGTAGGACAAGGGTCCTGATGCTTCACCTGGTAGGGTGGTAAAAGGGTTTGAGATGATGGGCAGTAGCCATCTCTGAGTCAGTCATAAAGGCGAAGTAAACCATAACTTGGTAGAAGAGAACAAGACGCCCAGTGGACCTATTTTGCCAAACTTCACAAACATCCTGTTTGAGTTCCTGCTGCTGCCATTAAAACAAAACAAAACAAAACAAAACTAGCCCGCAGAATGTAGCCCCTGTCCTGTATAAAGAATGAAGTAGTCAAAAGTATTATAAGTCAGAGGGGGACTTGGATTTTGCCTCAATAAAGGGACATCAGAACCATTAGAGAAACCGGCAAGGAGCCGTTATTTCTCCTGCTCCATAAAAATCACCATGATTTACTCCTTTAATGAAAAAGTCAGGGGCTCGTGCAGGCACAACAGCTGTGACTTTATGGAGGGAACATAAGCCAGAATTCCTTGTGGTGGGGCTGTTGCCACAAGGGGTCGGATCTCTATTATTGATGGAGCCTGGCATCAGCCCACAGAGACACAAACAGGACTGGACAGCCAAGAGCTTGAAATAACTCACAATTGTTATAGGTGAGAAAAGCTCATGCAACAACACCAAACCGGACTAAATCTGTTTAAGGAAGGGCATCTGTGTCTTTGATCCATGGCTGAGCTGAGTATCTGGCCAGGGAAGAGAAAAGGGAACACAGTCACCTCACATCTTAGACTGGTTGCTGGTCGTCCACTCAGCACATGTGAGCACTTAAGCTGTTGCCCTGAATCAAGGGCTTTTCTCCTCAATGTTAAATATAGTGAGGGGTAAATATTTTGGGTTCATCAGCCTCCAAGTATTCTTCAGATGTTTTAGTTTCGAGCAAACAGAATACATCGTGTTGGGCACATTCTCCCTTGATTTTTTTTTTTTTAAAGACCGTGTGTGATTTATGGGAAATGGAATCCATATGTTTCTGCTTCATTTACACTTAAGTCATCAAAACGTTGTGTTGTAAGAGCTATTTGATGTCCGAGTTGCATTGTGAGCTTGATCTTTCCGTCGTTTAAATACAAACGGCTCAAAAACGCTGGTCTCTCTAGAAGGCCGAAAAAGAGAAAGTCCAAGAGAGACTGAGAGACCTAAGAAGGCCTGTTGGGTCAAGATGAAATAGATTTGAACATCCGAAAGTTCTTTTTTTTTTTTTTTTTTTAGATTTTATTTATTTATTTGTCAGAGAGAGAGGGAGAGCGAACAAGCACATGCAGACAGAGTGGCAGGCAGCCGAAAGTTCATTTTAAGCTGAAACTACAACCCCATGGATTTCACATGGGTCCCAAATTTACAAGAAAACAAAGGTTCCTCTGCATCCAGCTTCAGAAGCAGCTCTGGTAAATGCAGGGAAGCTGCTGGCAAGTCAGCCACCTGACCAGGGAGGACAGGGCTCTGAATGTGCTCTTAGCTCTTAGCTGCCCAGTAGATTCTCGTGCCCGCTCCTGGAGGACCTGTTGTTTTCGGGCTCCCCCAGAGCAGTCTCTCCAGCTGGGGAAAAGAACTCTTTGCCCCACTGAAGCTCGGCGGTCTCTGCGGTCTGTGTGTTCCCCGGGCTGTCCTGCCCTAGGCCAGAGTTCTCTATGTGTTCTTCTGCCATCTGGCCCAAGTGGCTGGCCACTGAACGGAATCCCGTGGGTGCACGTGGGATGGCGATTGTTGACTGGGCAGCAATTGTTGACTGGGCAGCGTCTTATCTCACTCAGCTCACAATAGGGCCGAGAAAACACGGAGTTTGGGTCAAATACAAAATAGGTTAACTGGGGACCCACAAATTAGGAAAAAGCCCACCGTAAAGCAAAGTTTTCTTGCTCCCCCCTTTCAAGCTCCTCTCAAGTCACTCCGAGCATGCTCTGTCACTTATCTGCGACATTTTAGGAAAGGGTTCAGAAGAAAAACATCCAAATTGGAACTACTTTAGGGGATAGTACGATCGAAACATCATGAGATCTGTCTATATAGTAGTCGTTGGAGCATTACGGAACGTTAGGATGAGGAACTTCATCATCCAGCAGGGTCTCTAGACATGAATTCAACAGAATGCACAGTCCAGTGAATCACCTGGATTTCCCAAATCAGTTATCTGGGAGTAAGGAAGCAGCCCCTACTGTGAATATATTGGTGTACAATATATGAGTTATGCACAAGCACGTGCACACATGTGCGCACTTATGCAGGGTTTGATAAGATCAGAGCATTTGTTTGGTTTCAGAGCTTCTCTTCCCACAAAGAGACTGTGGATTTTCCCCACTTTTGTGAACCGTTTGACCTCGGGAGCCTTAGTGCACGCAGAGTATTTCAAAGTAAGAACGTACCACAATTGGCTTAACATCTCAGTATTTTTCACTAGGGGGCTTAGAAAAATCATCCTTTCAGATACATTTTGAAGTGCTGACCTGAGTTCTCAAAGTTGTTTACTATAACTTGAGACACATTAGAAAATAACTACCTTTAACGGCCACATCTTCATGGAGAATCTCCCATCTGTCTCCATAAGAGGCCAAGTTTCCTGACTATAGATTATGCTTTCTGAAGACCTTAGACAAGATCAGTAAGACAGTAAATTCTTTATTTTCTTCCTTAGAAAAAGAAAAGGGGTTCCACTCCATTTCCTCCCTGAAAAGAGCCTTGTGACTTAAGTTCATGCCCCTCTCCTCCTTCGGGGCTCAGTCCACTGGAGTCAACTTCCAAGAAAGCTGAGAACCATCCATACCTGTTGTACTATTGGTGTCAGAGTCCCTCCACCCCTTGTTTTGGATTTTTCCAGTCTGTCACTACAGAACTCCGTGCTATCCCTTTTGTTGACAGGTTGCCAGGATACCTCTAGGCTACAAAGGCTGGGGTTTCTCTTCCAGGCAGGCAGCCCAGCGGTACATACTCTAAGAACTCCTTCCTGCAGGAGGGCATGTGAGTCCTGGAGCCCCCAGCTCTTCTGCTCCTGTTTCCACCAGCCCCCTCTCTGAGGGGCTCATCAGGCCATGACACAAGCTGAAGCAGAAGGGTGACAACAAACCTTGCCAGGTGAGGCTCTCTTGGAAAGTGTGCTTTTCCTTTGTTGTCTAACTAATCAGTCGGTCTCCAACCTTACCTTTCCACTGATGATAGAAGCTTATGTTACACCATCCTGATCTCCTCCACTTCCATCTCACTAGCATGTCATAAATACTTTCTCACTAGAGAGAAGAAACCCCAAATAAAATAATGAATCACAAAGTAAAAACCCTTGACTGCCAAAACAAAGTAACAAGTATCATTTCACTTCACTGGGTAGTACTGGCAGTAATGTGAACTATGGAGTCAGTGTTTTAGGGGCTAAAAGAGAACCCAAACCAAATTCCAACTGAAGAGATAATATTATTTAAGGATTTTATTTATTTCTTTTATTTGAGAGAGAGAGAGAGAGCAGGGCAGGGGGAGGGAGAGAGTATTACGCAAGCAGACTCTGCACTGAGCACAGAGCCCAATGCCGGGCTCCGTCTTACAACCCTGAGGTCATGAACTAAGCCAAAACCAAGAGTCGGTGGCTCAATTGACTGAGCCACCCAGGTGCCCCAAGAATAATATTATTTAAATGTATAATTATTTAAAAATAATTGTCTTCAATGAAAGGTAGATAAAATGTTTTTTACATTAACCCAGGATTATATGTTTATTAGCCAAATTATCCTTGAAAGAAAAAAGGGTGAGAAAGGCTATAGTTACTCAGATGAATTGGCACATTTTTTATGGAGATAAAATGTATGTGGGGAAATGCAACTGATCCTAAGTTCTTAAATTCAAGTGCCTAAATTCAGTGAGTTTGACAAACATATATAATCATGTAAACCATCATCTTAAGCAAGATGTGGACATTTCTGTCATCTAGAAAGTTTCCTCATATCTTTTGTAGTCCATTGCCCTCCATGAGCCACCACTGTTCTGATTTCTATCACTAGAGAATAATTGGGCTGTCTGTGAACTTCATAGGAATAGATTCACACTTGTATCTGACTTCTTTGGCTCAGCAGAATGTTTTTGAGATGATCCCACGTTACTGTGTATGTTTCTAGCTCAATTCCTTTTATAGGAAAGTATTATTGCATTATAGGATTATCCCCACATTTGTTTATCTCGCCTCCTATTCATTGGTATTTGGCTTGCTTTCAGTTCACGTCTCCTGTAACTAAAGCTGCTGTAATCACTCTTGCACAAGTCACTTGGGAAACATATGGTTTCGTGTATCTCAGGTTCAGACCTAGCATTGAAATTGACGGTAGATGTATGCTTAACTTTATAATGGGTGTGAAATGATATGTCACTGTGGTTACAATTTGCATTCCCCTGACTAATGAAGTTAAGCATTTTTACATGAGCTTGTTGGACATTGCTGTCTTGCTTTTATTAACTATCTGGTACATTTCTTGTTCATTTTAGATGTTTCTTTTATTGTTTATATCATCTTCACTGATGTATAAGTCACGTCCAGTAAAATGCATATATTTTAAGTACACAGTTTGATGAGTTTTGACAAATGATTACATCCATCTACCCAACGATATTATCAATATAAGAACATGTCTATTAACCTCTCCACCCACCCAGCCCCCCACAAGCAATCACCGATCTTCTTTCTCTCCCTTCCAGATTAGCTTTGCCGGTTCATAGATGGAATAATTCAGCATATTCTTTGTACCTGACTCTTTTCATTCAACAAAATATTTTTGAGTGAGATCTATATCACTGTATCAGAAGTTTGTTCATTTTTATTGTGGGATAATGTTCTATCCCATGAATATCCCATAATTTGCTTATCCGTTTACCTGTTGAGATACACTTGTGTTGTTTCTTAGATATTTCACTATTAATTATTCACTTCGATTTTCACTATTATTTATTCACTGTTGTAAACACTTATATATGTCTTCTGTGGACGTATGTTTTTACTTCTGTTGGGTGATGATTTACAGATAGAATGCCCATGTTAGTAGGTAGGTGTCAGTTCAAATTTGTGAGATTCTGCCAAACTGGTCTCCCGAGTGTTTATATATTTCACACTCCCACCAGGAATGTGTGGGAGTTTGGGTTTTCCCACATCCTCACTAACACTCGATATTAGCAACCTTTCTAATTTTAGCCATCCTCATGTGTGGTATCTCTGGTTCTAGTTTGCATTTTGCTAATGACTAACAGCTAATGACACTGAATTTTATTTCATGAACTTATTGACTATTTATACTTTTTCTGTTGTGCATAATCTATTCAAAACTTTGGCCCATTTTTAAAAATTGGGTTGTTTGAATTATGACCATCTATCTATCTATCTATCTATCTATAGATCTATCTATATCTATATATCTATATATCTATATCTATATCTATCTATCTATATCTATAGATAGATATAGATAGATATATGTAATAAATCCTTTCAAATATATGTCTTCTAAACATTTCTTTCCAATCTATGACTTTGGCTTTTAATTTTCTTGATGGTGTTTTGGGTTTTTTAAGATTTTATTTTTTTATTTGTTTGAGAGACAGAGAGAGAGAGAAAGAGCAAAGGGAGAGGGACAAGCAGACTCCATGCTGAGTGCGGAGCCTGACTGGGGGCTTGATCTCATGACCCTGAGATAATGACCTAAGCTGAAATCAAGAGTCAGATGCTTTAACTGATTGAGCCACCTAGGTACTCCTTGATGGTGATTTTTGTTTTATGGGTTTTTTTTTTTGAAGACTTTATTTATTTAAGAGAGAGAGAGATAGCAAGAGAGAGTGTGAGTAGAGGGGAAGGGGCAGAGGCAGAGGGAGAAGCAGGCTCCCCAATGAGCAGGGAGCCAGAGGTGGGGATCATCCCAGGATCCTGGGATCATGACCCAAGCAGAAGGCAGTTGCTTAACCAACTGAGTCACCCAGGTGCCCCTTGATGGTGGTTTTTAAAGAACAGAAGTTTCTAATTTATATGAAGGAAAATTTTTAAATTCTATTTTTTTAAGTCTAATGCTTTTTTGTGTTTTGTCTGCGAAGTCTTTGTATCTACTGAAGTCATAAAGATATTTTTCTTTGCTTTCTTCCTAAAGCTTTATAGTTTTTATACTTGTATATTTTATATATTATAGTTTTTATATTTAGTTCTATGATCCATTTTGAATTAAGTTTCATGTGTGAAAGAAGAGAATTGATATTAACTTTTTCCCTACATGTATCCAGTTCTTTCACCATCATTTGTTTAAAAGATTTTCTTCACTCCATTAAATTGTTTTAGCATCTGGGTCAAAAATGAATTGACTGCGTATGTGAACCAACCATATATTTCTGGATTCTATTCTGTTACATGAACCTACTTATCTATCTTTACTGGCATTGTTAATTTTTAATAAAGCGGCTCATCTTGGCTTATAAGTAGTGCAGCAAGTATTAAAAACAAATATACAAGTGGAGTCCTTCCATGACTTCTTGCCACTGGAACTATGCGTAAGAGTTTGAATTAAGTTGGACATTTTTTTCTTGCATGTTGTCCAAATTTTTCCCTGGGCAATAATCTGACTTTAAGTGATTCTATAACAAACAAAAACCAAAAATGTACAGTCACAAATGTATTCGAGAATGATAATCCCAGCAAGAGATACATTTTTCAAATGCATTTATACAGAATGATATGTGAACTTAATTTTCATTTCTTCCTTCAGTAATTTTTGAGTGTCTACTATATTGTAGGCATGATTTTGGACAAAGCAAAGGGAAGGAAACTATTTCTTGGTTCATAAGTTTTGCAAGGAAACATCATTTATCATCTCTGTTTCCTATTTAACAACGTATTCCTCACAATTATAGAGAAAAAAATCCGTATCTGATAAAATAAACATCAGGTTAATTGTCTTCATACATTCCTGTGAATTGACAGAAAATTATCGACACTCAAGTGTTTACTAAGGAACATTTCCTCAGGCTTTCCAAGTTTGCTATCCCTGTCAAAAGATACCCATTCCTTCTGAGCCTCAGGATGCAAGCTGTCATTTCTTTCAGTTGCATTTTTCAGCTTATTTTAGAATTTGAATTTCATATGTTATTTCTAAGAGAAATTTCTTCACAAACTTGGGCTTTAATTTGGCTGTTCCTTCTGGGTGCGTAAATAATTTAAATGAATATGCGATATCATCTTAAATAATTTTCCCAACTCCTCTGGTGAATGAAACATTTTCAAGAATACACGCAATTTAACTGACAACATTTGTATTATTAAAAAAAATTAGAGGGGCGCCTGGGTGGCTCAGTAGGTTGAAGCCTCTGCCTTCGGCTCAGGTCATGATCTCAGGGTCCTGGGATGGAGCCCCGAATCGGGCTCTCTGCTCAGCAGGGAGCCTGCTTCCTCATCTCTCTCTCTCTCTCTCTCTCTCTCTGCCTGCCTCTCTGCCTACTTGTGATCCTTCTCTCTCTGTCAAATAAATAAATAAAATCTTAAAAAAAAAAAGAATACACACAATTCTTAAAAAACAAACAAAACAAAACCCATAAGTGGTGAACTGCTGTGGGACACCCTTCCTGAGGAAGCTGGTAGTGATTCCCGTAGAGTCTTAAAAACACAGCAGCATTTTCGGAATATCACAGCATACAGGTATGGCACTACCTGTATACGGGTATAGCATGCACCATGTCGGGGCAGCAGGGAGGGAGAACCTATGGGAGGCAAGCCGTTGAGAGATTCAGAGTGGCAACCAGCTGCAGAGAGAATGTCCCGAGTGCAATACAGCAAGAAATTCTGCTTGTTCCATTGTTGTTTGAGAGAAGGCTCTGTGAGGAGCCTGACCGAGTCCTATGCAAGCAAAACCTGGTAGAGTTCTGCTTGCACAGAGCGCTACTTTATAATTCACGTTGATTTGTAATCAGATGTTTCACTGTTAAAATAAAACAGACTCTCCTCCGTAGGCTCTAATTTAGGACTCATCAAACTTTGGCTGTTAAATGCCCAGATGGTAAACAATTGAGGCCTTGTAGGCCATGTGCTCTCCAGTTGTGGGGCAAGAGCAGCCAAAGCTAAACACAGAAACGAGTAAGTGCGACTTGGTCCAGTAAACCCTTATTTACAGAAAACAGCAGACAGCTGGCCAGATTGGCTAGTGAGCCATAATTTGCTAACACTTGTCTAATCTTCAGTTCTGATGAAATAGCTTCCCATCTCATACATTGACATTTAAAGGGCTGTGGCTATGGAACTCTTCTTTCTCTGAGCACCCAGTCCTTTGGGGTTCTCTTCAAAAGAGATAACACTTCCAAGAACGTATGAATAAGTTCGGCTCAGGAAAGCCAACTTCTTGGATCTTTCTTCAGCTTTCTGCCTAGTCGCACAGCACCCACTGCCTGATCTAGCTAGTTCTGTGTCACCTCTGGTGTGTCTGTCAATTATCCCCATTCTTGCAGGAAGCTCCAGGCCATGGATGTTTGTTGCTCATCACTTGATAAAACTGTCTTTGTCATGAGGGTTTGGTCCAGTACTAAGTCCTTGGATGGATTCTCATTTCTTTTTTTTTTTTTTAAGATTTTATTTATTTATTTGTTAGAGAGAGAGCAAGCGAGCACAGGCAGACAGAGAGGCAGGCAGAGGCAGAAGCAGGCTCCCTGCCGAGCAAGGAGCCCGATGTGGGACTCGATCCCAGGACGCTGGGATCATGACCTGAGCCAAAGGCAGCTGCTTAACCAACCGAGCCACCCAGGCGTCCCTGGATTCTCATTTCTCTCAAATTTGGTAGAGTTACACTTCTAGAGCTAGAATACTAATTCCTATTTTCCTGAGGATGACAAGGAGCAAGGTTAGATGCTCAGGGATCCCCAAGACTCAAGAAAATACTGCAAAGCTGGCTGTTAACCCTTCCTGTCCAAAAGTCCTGTCGTATGCATGTATTTCTATGTGCGTGGCTATGCCTGTGTGTGCACACATGTACCTCCGCATGTCAGTGTGTGTGTGCATAGGTGTGCCAGTATGTGTGTTTGAGAGAGAGAGAAATTACTGAGAGAAGCGTAGTCAGGATGGCTCTCTTTGAGTTGGTGATATGTAAATAGAGAAAATATGAGAAAACTTGACAGAACTGGGGGGAGATTCGAAGCAGTGGCATGAGCCTGAGCAAAGCCCCTTCCAGGCCCTTCCCTGACCTACCATGGAGTGAGAAGGACTTTGGGTTCTTTGAGGACCTGAAAGGTGAATATGGATAAAAACCTCAAGTGCAAGAAGGGGAGAGTAAAGAGGGGCCAAGGCAGAGACTTAAAGAAAGAACCAGGTACAGAGGAACTTTGTGGCTAAGCATTTGGATTTTATTTCAGAGTGGAGAGACAACCATGGAACATTTAACCGAGGGAGGTGTAGGACCTGTTTTGGGATTTAAAGAGTTGAATATGACTGCTCTGGAAAAGATTGGCACGTGGGAAGGGTTATTCCCCTGCTACCGCTGAAGCAGCCCGGGGCCGGTGAGGCCGGTCCATTCACCTACCTGGTTGCAAACTTAGTTGGGCAGGCCAAACGTCTAGAAGGAATAACCAGCTGCATCAACGATCTATGTGGTTATGTTTCTTTCTTTTTTTTTTTTTTAAAGATTTTATTTATTTATTTAACACAGAGAAATCAAGATCACAAGTAGGCAGAGAGGCAGGCAGAGAGAGAGGAGGAAGCAGGCTCCCTGCTGAGCAGAGAGCTCGATCCCAGGACCCTGGGATCATGACCTGAGCCAAAGGCAGAGGCTTTAACCCACTGAGCCACCCAGGCGCCCCTGTGGTGATGTTTCTATGTGAATTAATGTAATAACACATGGAGTTACCCAGTATCAAAGAGGTAGGACTGAGATGGGAAAGAATGTAGGAAAGAAGATGCATGAAGATAAAAATCAGAGATGACAAGAGATGAGAAGGTGAGCAGAAAGAAAGGAGAAGGTGAGTGGCGTGGGATATGAGGTTTCCTTCTCTGTCAGATCATTAATAGGTGATCATACAGAAAATGAAGAATGAAAAGCCAAATGTTCTAGTGTCTACTAAAGTAGTGCCTTTTACCTTTCCTCTTGCCCTCTTCTCCCCAACCCCTTCTCTCCCATGCCAGTCCACACTAGGATCAAGGACCTCATTGGAGAGCTGGGGCAAAGGAAAACACCCTCATGATCATTTCAACCTGAACTCACCACCACTGTGACTTCTTCCCAGTCCAGAGATAGGGTCAGGGGTTGTTTTATTAAAATGGCTGTGAAACGAATGAAGAGCAAAATGAGAAGTAATGAGGATGGGGGAAGAAATAAACAATTGCGGATAGAGTCAGAATTCAATTTTCAGCCAATAATTGTCCTTATTAGTACCATCTGACCTGATTCCAATCCAACGTACTGTTACCAAATAAGTGTTAGATGGGTCCTGGCATCAATTCTTTGCTAAGTGATGATTATGACAATGATTCTCAATATATTCTCTGACCTAGAAAGAATATGTGAAGAGATGTGTGTGTGTGTGTCTGTGTCTGAGTCTGTGTGTGTCTGTATGTTCTGTTGTGTGACCCCCAGTGACGTGATAATAAATATAGCTAATAAAAATTCCAGCCTGTTGCTAAGCAACTATATATGTATAAATTCATTGGAAAGGTAGATATACATATATTTAATTTGTGAAAAACTATTTACATTATGGATCATTTTTAAGTCATAAATGTGTAAAAAGAAATAAGGATTTACATTATTTAAATCAGTTCATGGCATTTCCCTTCAAAAATACAAAATGATTGTGCAACATAAGGATAAGATAAATCTTGGATTACTTTTTCTATTTAGTTCCAAGTGAACCATCTTATATATGAAACACATGACATGACATGATTTTTGAGTAACAAAAATTAAAACCACATTTTCCTCTTCAGTTAGCGTATTTCCTATGTCAAAGACTATGTCAAGTGCCGTTTAATTATTTTAGTTATTAGCATATTTATGGGTGATAAGAAACTTGCAAATGAATTTTCAGCAGAGACTCCCCGGACAAGCTTATTGATAAGCAGCCCTGGAATACTGCTGTAGCTAAAATGACTTAATTGGACACTATCCATTGGTTTCCTAAATAAAATAGGTCTGAGTGCTTCATGAATAATTTATCTTTAATGTGATGGCATCTCTCTCAATGTTAATTTTGTAACTGGAATTTTACAATTAACCAACAAGGATTGAGTTTTGTAGCCTAAAATTGTCATTCCTCTGTACAGTATTTGCAGGATAGATTCTAAATCTATACATCTTCAAATATTGATTCCATAGCATCTTGAGATATGTCAACTTCTTCTCTCTATATATATTTTTAAATAGAAACATGGTATATAAGATCTTGGTGTCTGAAAACTAGGAACACGGTGGTATGAACAAATAAATGAAAACCAGCTTAAAACATTTAAATGAAAGCTTCTGGGAGGAAAGAACATGGGGGGTGGGGAGGAGGTAAAACACTGAGAAATTGCCAAAGCTTGCTGAAAGCAAATGGAGATTTCACTAAGGGAAATAGTTGCCCACCCTGGGATCCAGGGTAACAAGATAGTTCTCAAGACAGAGAGGAAGGGAAAACCTTTTGAGGCAGCTTAGGAGGCACAGGAGAAATTTGACATATTTGTCTTCTAGTGGAACACCCTTTTGTAGATAGGACTTCCCAGCATGAAAACTCAGGAAAAGGAAAGGAAGAGAGAGGAAGAGGATGTTTATGATGCCTTGTATTGGTGTCCCACAGATGTAGGTTGATGGAATTCTCTGAAATATTAACCTGGGAGCTGGGCCAACTGCAAACCATCGCAGAAAACCTACAGGAGAAGAGCTCAGCTAGACCTTAGGACTGGGGACCCTAGGACTGGCCTATCTGCTCCGTAGAAAGACGAGAAAATGACATGATTTTTAAAATACTGTAGCACTAGTACAGTAGTTACAACCGTGAGGGAAAAGCCAAGACCATCACTGAAGCACCAGGATTGTTGAGCCTCAGATGACCTCCGGACTTCTTATGCCAGAGATATGCCCCTATTTCATGAAGTGACGGGAGTAGGATTTTCTTTATTTGTAGTGACACAAAATCTTAACAATACATAATTGAGATAAACATGTTGTAAAAACGAGCCTGTTAACTCGTGGTTGGACGGGTTGGACTTATGTCCAACCTTACGTCCAATAAGACTTGTGTCGAATAATGTGTTGTTGATTGTGGTGGCGAAAGGAACTCAAAAATTATGTCATAAAATATCTGTTCTGGACTCCACTGCCAGAGGCAGCATTCTGGACTGAATGAATTATTAAATTAATCCAGGCAGGCCTTCTTACCAGATTCAAGTACCTCAAACAGTGGAGCATTTATTAGAAGGATACATGCACATGGAAATGCAAGGGAATCTAAAAACTAGGCTTCTGGAACTACAAGACCTTCCTGTTCCAGGGGACTCCTGAGCCAGAGAGTTGAGTAGACTCTGTTCTCTGACCCAGACACCAAAATAATTAGTAGGCAGTTTTTCATAAAGTTTCAGAATTCTAGAGGAACATCGAAGGAACTTCTCAACCAGGTTCTTTCTATTTCTGCTAAGTAGAGCATTAATAACCAGATATTACCCCCATTGATTTCCATACCTATGTCCATCAGGACTCTTTCTTGAATTGTTGAAATATCTGAGGAGAACTAGAGACCACAGCCTGCTTCCCTTTTAAAGAGAAGTGGAGAAAGAGGCCTGTCCACGGTCAAGCTCCACGAACCCAACGTGGTCACTGCTTTTCCACCTCTGAGGTGAGTGCTTTCTCTTTCATACCTGACATGATTGGCAGTGATGACATCTGAACCTCGTTTTCATTTCTTAGTTGGGACATGTGACAAAAGCTTCTTCTCGTATCTGGTAGGAATGTCATGATGTTCCGGGAGCACGGATATTCTATACACTCAGAGTGAGATGTAAAGGCTGTGGAACATCACACATCTTCTGTCCCCAAGTAACAATGGCAGCTCCAGGTATCCTGTCATCAGCCTGTCACCACCCCCGGCCACTCCTGTGCCCTCTGTTCTACCTTCCTCAAATGCGTCACTTATTTGCTGGGATGTGGCAGCTCTCTCTCACTGTCTCCTGGCTTAAGCAGCCATTACTATTTTCTCCCCCAAGACAGGAACGTGACTGGTTCTTTTCCTGTCAATTCATGCATTGGAGCTTTTTTCTAGCACCCAGTTCTGTTCCAACCTGCCCATATTGGGGAGGGGGAGTTAAGTGATGATTTCAGACCGGTTAGACTTGCTAACTTTAAAAAAGTGCACTCCTTTATCTCCTAATTTTCAGTATTTCTTTCCTTTTTGGGACTTCAGGTTAGAATGTCCTTTTTCTTTAAAGATTTTATTTATTTATCTGAGAGTGAGTGAGAGAGAGGCCATATGAACAGGGAGGAGGAGCAGAGGGGCAAGCAGACTCCCCGCTGAGTGTGGAGCCTGAACAGGACTCAATCTCAGAACCTTGAGATCATGACCTGAGCCAAAGGCAGACATCTAACCAACTGAACCACCCGGGTACCCTAGAATATCTTTTAATAAAATATGATTTGGGGCACCTGGGTGGCTCAGTCAGTTAAGTGTCTAACTCTGATTTTGCCTCAGGTCATGATCTCAGGGTTGTGAGACTGAGCCTTACGTCAGGTGCATTAATAAATTAATAAAATCTTAAAAACAAAATAAAATTTGATTTCATTTAGCCAACTCAATTTTGAAATTCCTCATAATATTTTAGCAAAAGGAGAATAATTTCAGAAATCTATAGTCTCCTAATTACATTTTCCCACCTGCTGAGTTTATGAAAATATGGAGAAGACAGACATTAAAGCCATATAGTGACAATGATGATAACATACCTAACACCCACCACACAGCATGCTAACCATTTTCTCTTACTTTTAAGGCTCACAATAACTATGCAAGGTATTATTATCCCACTAAACCTGAGATGAAACTGACACACCTAGAAGTTACATATCCCAAGATTCCACAACTGATAAGCATTTTGGAGCTGGCATTTCAGGTAGGTCTGAATTTATAGGACTATGCAAAAAGTACTTTGGAATGGAGACCGATAAGAGTATTATTAGAGTCTTTGCTATAAGCTACTTTTTTTTAGTAAATTAGACCTTACCGGGGGGTTTCATGGCTGGCTTGAACTTGGACTTTTTTCCGAGATGTGATAGTATCAAACTTAAGATCTGAGTGACCTAATCCCAGGCCACACAGAAAGGGGAATGGGAATTGGTTTAGTATCCAAAGGAAAGATGCTTTTTAAAATAAATTCTTTCATTTTTAAAAGTTCTGTCTAAATACAGCAAAAATCTACAGCAGAAGTTTGCTCTGGTCCAGAAGTATTTGTCAAGATTTTTAACAAAAATATTTAGACATGTGTCAGCTACTAGTAACGTAAGATGGGACATGATGGTGACTGTTTGAAACAACATTCAACAGATTTTGAGAAATAGAAGAAACATATACGTCTGGTTTTGTGTAGTACACATGGTTTCAAGAAGTTAGATACAAATTACATTTTGTAGATCAGGGTGATCTATTTTCCTACTAAATGTTTGCTTCTAGAGAAAATTCAGTAATGGATTCTTTTAGGAAACTAAAGAACTTCCTTTGTGTAGTCTTTAGATGAGAAATGTTGATATTCGCCAGATTTTATTACTCAAGACCTTTTTTCAATCATATGTTGCATGTATTTAAGAAAAATCTGTAAAGGTTCCTCATTTCCTGTAAGGCAATCAGATTGCCTAAAAGTAGCTATACTGCTTTTGATATTTTGTTTTCAAATTACTTTCCTTGTTACTTATCTCTTTTATTCTTCATTCTTTTCCTCTGCCATTTCACCCACATCTTACTACCTGTTCACACACACACACACAAAACCACTTATATCTGTTTACCAACTCACATATACACAACCATTTACACACTCAAAACCATCCCCTCACACCTATCCATGCATCCCAGTCATACTCATCTAAATCCAATTTACTCATAGTCATACACATACCACACTTAATAATTCATATTGATTCACACACTCACATCCATCTCTCCTTGCATCACACATATCTCTTCCAAATCCATACACACACATCTATTCACTCATATTCATGTACAACCCACATTCATTCACTCATACCCATCTACACACTCATATACATACATTCTCTCTGTTATATGCACTTATAGACTCATACATATTTCCACCCATAATACAGGCCTACCCATCTACTTACACTGGTCCTCACATACCCACCAACTACTATTCATCTTCACACTTACACTCATGCATACTCTCACCCATACATACACTCAGCAACTTGCATCCATCTACTCACATCTAATTACATACACATCTGCTTATGACCCCTCCTCCACAAACTTTCACATACACCATACACACACCTGTCCTTCCTGCCACAAACCAAAGCCCCACAATTTTTCTAGCACATAATGTTCTTTTAGGTTCCCATACCTTTGCTTATGGTGCTATCTGTGTCAGCTGGAAATGTCTTTCTCCCTTTGTAACTCCCATTCTTCTTTCACAAACCAGCCCAAATGACATTGTTATTTTACACACATATGTATAAAACTTTATTTGCAATAGCCAAACTGTAATCAGCCCAAATGTTCTTGAGCAAGTAAAACAAATTATGGCACATGGCTACCATAGAATAGTACTCGGCCATTAAAAATGGCTAATTATTGAAACAAACAAAAACTAGATATATCAGCAGGGAATTGAGCTGGGAAAAAAGGCAGTCCCAAAAGGTGGTTTACTATATGATCCCATTTTGAAATGAAAAAATATATATTTAGAAATGGAGGACAGATTAGTGTGTTTAGGAATAAGAGATGGGGACTTGGAGGGGGCTGTGGAAGGGAGAGAGGTGGGTATAAATTGATAACATGTGACATCATATGTTGTTGGATCTGTTCAGTATCTTGACTATAGTGGTGCTTATGTTTGTAGGTAGTAAAATTGTACAAAGCTTAATACACACAGATAAAATATACAGATAAAAGTGGATTGTATCAATATCAGTATTCTGATTGAAATACTATAGTATAATTTTACACAGTGTTACAATTGAGAAAATTAGATAGGGATAAGGGATCTCTGTATTTTTTTCTTAGAAATGCATGTGCATCTATAATTATCTTAATAGAAATTGCAATTAAGAATATAATCATATCATCTCCAGACCTAAGACATTAACATTAATTCCTAATATCTAGATAACAAGACACACTTTAAAGGATCACAATGTGATAAAACCGAATGGGATGAGATGCACCTAGGAAAACATAAACTTCTACAATTAGATCCAAATAGTCGATCACATCAGTGCTGACGGAGGGAGACCTAGCTCAGCAGCAGATCACATGGCCACAACTAGGGTTGGGGACACAATGATAAAGCAGATCAACCATTCACCCCAGCTTTAAACAACAAACTCTGACATTGAATTACCAAGTAGTTCTTCTTTGTGAGGAGCACACAGACAGGGAAACATGAAAGGAAGTTCCATATTTTGAGTAGCTACATCATGTTAATGCAGGGATTATCCAGGGAAACCCTCTTCTACCTATGCAGAACTTCCAAATATGACACAGTTACTGATCAAACATTCTCACCTCTGTATTAAAATTGAATCTACCTCTTTTTTCTGAGCACTACAGGCAATATCTCCAATATTCCTGTGCTATTTTTACAGTATATTCCAAAGTTCGTTTTTGCTTTTCTCGTGTTTATGTACTGCATATACGTGGGTATGAAATGGCTGAACTGTAATTGATCCTGAACTACTGATGCCATCTAATGGGGTTAAACAAAGTGACATTGACGCAGCAAGTTGGGGGATCCTCTTTATCCTAGGGTTCTGCGGGGGAGGAAAAAGTTTCTATACCTTTTTCAGTTCAGTGGCTGGGCCTGCAGAATATTCCTAATAAAAGACAGATTAACGGGTGCTTGGGTGGCTCAGTGGGTTAAAGCTTCTGCCTTCAGCGCAGGTCATGGTCCGAGGGTCCTGGGATCGAGCCCTGCATTAGGCTCTCTGCTCAGCAGGGAGCCTGCTTCCTCTTCTCTCTCTGCCTGCCTCTCTGCCTACTTGTGATCTCTGTCAAATAAATAAATAAAATCTAAAAAAAAAAAGAAGAAGAAGAAAATCCATTAAAAAAAAAGACAGATTAACAAAAGAAAAATAGAGTGTATTAACTGGTGCCTCATACCTACACACAGGATGAGAAACTCTTAGGGTAGTCAGAATTTGATGTTTACATTGCATCTTAACAAAAAAACAATAAATTTGTGGAGGAGTAACAAGGCAAAGAGATTTAGGCTTTTAGGGGTGGCAAAATACAGGAAGTAAACATATTGGGGAAACTAATAGAAGATATGAGCTATTTAGTGATGTTGTGTGTAGCTTCCTTTTGGTGCTTGGCTCTGAGCTGACAAGAGTCTAGAGTTGCCTTTGAGTTTCCCTTCCTAATTTGGGAAAGAGAGACGTCTTTACAAATTTGTGTCTTGCTTTTAGGCAAATAGAGTGAGAGCAGAGAGCTTTTCTGATATCTTCTTCTTCCCAATTGCCTTCAACTCAAAATAATCCTTATGCCAAAGTGGCATATCTGATACCCTACAATTCCAAGTAAGAAATCACTCTACAAAAGGGAAATGGCTTTTCAGCTCAGAATCCAAACTGATAATGACCTTTCCACCTAAGAAGGGTTTAACCATCCAGCTCCATCATTTGAGAAGACTGCTTGTGGTCCTCACAACACAGTTGAAAAGAGAGAAGGGGACCCTTGTCATGCAGACAGCACAACACTTAACACAAAATGGAGTCAGTTAGCCATGAGCAGTCAATAAAGACTCTACCTTATGTAATCACATAGATGCTAAGACAAAGAATACAGTCAAAGAGGAAAGGGGAATACAAGCTTGACATGTAGACAGGAAAGCTATATAGATCATACTGAGGAGAATGCCAAGTCTGAAAGAATTATTTCCCAGGTCACACTGGTTGATCCTCACCATAGCTAGAAAGAGATAATGGACTCTCGTGTATAATATTATGTGAATATTTATGCCTTTGTTACCATAAGGTGAATTGTATTATAATTCTCATTCTAGCAGGCCACCTGATGCCCTGGGATAGAGTCCCCGCAGTGGTGTTTCCAGTGGAGCCTAGAGCTGGGTGACTGTGAACTATTAAAATTCTGGGGTACAGTGTGGCCAAAACTAACTAACATTTTTGTGGAAGTCTGCATTCACAGTGTTGAATGCAGTGTTGAATGACAGACAGTGGAAACAATGAAAGCAAATGCAAGAGAGAAACTGAAAGCTTTAGTTTGCTCTTACTGCTATAGCAAAATACAATAACACTAGCAGCTTAAAACAACCCAAATTCATTATCTTATAGTTCTCTGTGTCATAGATCCAACATGGGTCTCTTGAGGCTAAAATCAGTGTCAGCAAAGCTATGTTCATTTTTAGGAGGCCCCATGTCTCCTTGGTCTTCCCAGCTTCTAGAAGCCATACACATTCCTAAGCACATAGCTCCTTTCCTCCATCTTCAAGTCAGCCATGGGTGGTCGGGCCCCTTTCTTCTTTGGTTGTCCTACCTCTTTCAGGGAAAGGCTGTCCACTTTTGAGGACTTGTATCATTATATTGGGCTTATCATTTCTAATCCTTCTTCTTCCAGAGTTAAAATATAAGCCACACTTTTCTAGTGTGAGTGGTCAGCACTGCCTTATGGCTCTAGAGCAAGTTGACAGTAGAATCAACCACAGGGTACCCTTCCTAATGGCACCTTCTCTGTATTGTGTTGGGTTGTCCTTAGAGATCTAAAATGGAGACAGACAGACAGTGGAAACAATGAAAGCAAATGCAAGAGAGAGCACAGAAGGTGGTAAAACCATAAGAAAGTGGAAAAATCAATAGTCACACCGTTGATTTTAAATTGTGTTCTTCTAATCAAATATCCTGATATTTCTGATCCAAGGTATGACTTAAAATACACATGGATCTTTTTTGTGTTTACTAAAGGAAAACAGAACAAGGCAGTTTGACACTCTGACTTCCTTGCTATCTGATAGTTACCAGGCATGAGGTGGGAGAAGGCTTTCAGTAAATTTTAAACTACTAAGTAGTTTTAAATTTACTAAGTAAATTCAAAACTCAAACTATAAGCTAGGAAGGTTGGCAAATAAAGAGCTGTCACCATATTTCGTGTCTGACCTGGGCTCTGGGGACAGAGAGGATGGACAAATTTCTCCTAGATCCCAGAAGATGCCTTCTAGTGGTTTTCTTCAGCAGGGGATAGCCTATGTAAGATTCCTGAGCAATGAAAGGATGTTGTATGGAGGACTCTGAACCATTAGGGATCCCAGACCATCTGGCCTGTGAAAGAGTGCTTTGTTCATGAGAGTCAGAGATGTCAGATGGAATGACAATAGCTTTTTGATGACTTATTTACATAGGAGGACCAGAGATGTGAGGGGAAGAGCAACAAAGAACCCACGTTCAGAAACAGCCTTCACCCCATGGCCATACATAAACTCCCAGGTCTCCAGAGCCACCACCAGGGAAGTCATGCTGAGCAGACCAGAAAATAGAGGCGCATTCATTATACACACAGCAGAAGCCCAGCCTCATGGGCTCGGTCCTGTTTTTGATTTTCTTCCCAGGGACTTTCCTGAGAAACAGCTTTGGGTGGAGAGAGCATTAACAAAGGGTGTTGATGTCTGCAATGAATGGTAATGACGATCAATTAAAGTGTCAGCCAGGCTCTGGGAGGCACGGACCTCCCTCCCGGAGGTGGGTCGAACTAAAGCAAGATTTTGAGGCTGTTGTCTGGTAAGTGGGTGATGTGGTTAAGAAAAGGTTCCTGCAGGATACAGGGAGGCCCATCTCCCATTGGCCAATCTCTCCCTTAAAAGGCAGCTGTATTCTTCTTTGTGCTTGTTTCCACCTGGATGCACGAATCCAGTGACTGTCATTCTGATACCACCACCCTGTGGTGTGCAAGTCTGCGCCAAAGATATCCCACTGGGTAACGCACTGAGACAATAAATCAGGAGCACGAAGACAGTGGGAACCCTGTGCAAACATATCAGGTGATGGGGGCTAGGAAATACATGCACCTATTTACAGTTTTTAAATTCTGAAACGATATCTATCCTTTCCCCCACCATGTTTTATCATAATACATCAATTTTAGACACTTGATGGATATCTGATACCTCATTCTAGGTTGAGAGGGAATTACTGGCTATTCTTATACATTTTCAGTTCAAACTAATTTGCAAGTGGTACTTGACAAAATGGCCAGTTTGTCAGAAAGAAAAAGTGCACCAGATTCTGTAATCCATACAGGGAAGCGTAATTCTCTTAGGAAGTATTTCCAGCCCAAATCTTGGAAATCTAGCAATATATTGTTAATGGTTTGTTGATGTTCCTTTGACTGAATGATTCTTTCTTTAGATTAATAACTTAAGCGATCCAACATTCTTCATGTGAGGGATCATTTAATGGTAAATCAAGAACCGTTGGCTTAAGCAGATGAATAGCTCTTGTTATATCATTGGTAACTAAATAATTATGGGAATCCTTCCAAAAAGTTCAGATGGTCTCCAAGCACATTTCTTTTTGTGTTTGTCTTTTTTTCTTTTTTCCTTTCTTTGGTTCTATCATCTCTCCTGTGGCTGATCTAAACACTGGCTGCTTGATTTTTTTTTCTCTCTGAAATTAGATGCATCATTTCCTGTGACCTTCCATTAATGTATGGAAATTCCTCCTCAGGTCACTGGTTCTTTCTTTTCCCTTTGGATATTTCCTTCCCTCCTAGAAATAAGTCTTTCAGCCTCACTCTGCTGTCATTATGAAGTTTTGTTTCTGAATTTTTACCAATAAATCTGTCATGCTTTTAGTAAATATTTCCCATAGAAAAGCCTTCAACTGGATCACCAGTTGACTGAGGGCAAGTGCTCCTTGAAGTGATATTCAAATGTTTAATTGAGGAGGAAAATGGGGGAAAGGGACACTTTAAAATGAGGATATGGTCAGGAACTCAAATGCCTTTAAGAATCAAGAATGAATTACAAGTAAATAAAGCAAAGGACTGATGAGAAACTTTGGAAGAGTGAAGACTGGCTGTCTGACCCTTAGGTATAGCCTTCATTCAGTATCAGTTTATGTGGGTTGTTGCCACATTGGAATGTGGGCTCTGTATGGCCAGCTCTCGCACTTTCTCAAAAGAAACCAAAATGCTGATTTTGTGTGACATCTCCAAACTTTAAAACAATGGTACCTAATTCAGACTTAAAAAAAAAAAAAAGATAAACTTTTTTATTTTAGATAAAGTGAGTGAGAGTGGAGAAGGGCAGAGGGAGAGAATCTTCAAGCAGACTCCCCACTAAACATGGAACCCGATGTGGGGCTCAATCTCACAACCACTGAGTTTCACAACTTGAACTGAAACCAAGAGTCAGATGCTTAAACTACTGAGCGACCCAGGGCTCCCTACACTTTTTTTTAAAGTAAGTTCTATGCCCACCATGGAGCCCAATGTGGGGACTGAACTCACAACCCAAGATCAAGATCAGAGCTGAGATCACGAGTCAGTCACCCAACCAACTGAGACATCCAGGCATCCAAAACCATTTTTAACTCTAGGAAGGTCAAAAAGAACTTATTAATGGGCCAGATTTGGCGTATGAACTCCTGCCTTAAAGTCTTAAGAAAGAGCTATTTGGAATAGAGCTATTTTATTAGGATAGTATTATGCCCAACGTCAGAAAAGATGGTTTGTATGCTTGTTTATGATTCAACAGCTTGACTCCCCCACTGCTTTTTTTGTCTACACTTTGAATTTCTATACACGATAGGATTCTAATGTGATTGTACTGGTGGTTTCCATATCCAGTTCTCCACCCCTCCAAATGTCAGTGTTACAGTTACGTGGTCATACCTGTGTGGCGTTCGTGACTCTCTAGTACTCTGTGATTTGGAAGCTCAATATAGAGTGAAAATTACAGGCTCACTCTAACAACAGCCTTCATAGGGTGATATTATGAGCTTTAACAACATAAAATGTCCTTACCGAAAGCTCTACTTAGAAGTGTAAAGAGTACATTTCTCCCATTTTCTGTTTGCATGCCTCTCCTAACACCATAGACTATTATGTCTACACACCTGACAATTAGATTGAATGAAGGTGAAGAAACTGACTTCTTGGTTTAAAATTCTTCGCAGTGGGATGTGAGGGTGATCTGGCTGCGACATCGGTCACCCCATTGATCGCCAGGGTTGATTCGGCTGATCTGGCTGGCCAGGCGGGTGTCCCCTTCCTCCCTCACTGCTCCATGTGCGTCCCTCCAGAAGCTGCAGCTGTGCGCTCGATCAAAGAGGATGACCTTCCCCGACAGAGGAGAGGACCATTCTTCGGTTAAGGGTATACGAGTAGCTGTGCTCCCCTGCTAGAACCTCCAAACAAGCTCTCATAAAATTCTTCGCAGTGAAGGAAGGACAAGGAAGGGTAAATTTTCATTAGCTATTCAGAATCAGCCTGGAATTGCCAACAGGGACAGCCAGATTCCCTTGAAGCCATATGCCTCAGGGTCAGTGGCTTTTCTGAACATATGTTTTTCTTTGTTTACCTTTCAGGCGCTGCTCCTGTCTTTCCCAAACCAGTCCACCTCCCGTTCCTAGTTGCTCTCACCTGGTCTTTTGTCACTCCCATTAGAATTTTTGAGGACCACAGGTGCTACTGGCCTAGTGGCTACACAAAGGGGAGTGCAGGGAATCAACCAGAGTGACCAGGACCACTCCCCTCACCTCCTTTCCCCGGTCATCTGTGATCTAGGAATGGGATCACTTTGACTCCTTAGGTGACAGTGGTGGCCTTATGGCTGGGCAGTCAGCTGCAGAAGACAATCATGTAAAATGAAAGAAAATATGAATATGCTTAAAAATGTAGATTTCCTCTTTTGGTTTCATTCAATCAGTCACAAAAGGAAAAGCAACATTTTCTAGTTCTTGAAGCATGATGATGATGTAAAATTAAAAATTTGTTTTCAGTGGTCTGAAAGTTGAGGATTGAATGTTAAGATAAGCACCATAATTTCTTTTTTTTTTTTAAGATTTTATTTGTTTATTTGATAGAGAGAGACACAGACAGAGAGGGAACACAAGCAGGGGGAGTGGGAGAGAGGGAGAAGCAGGCTCCCCGCTGAGCAGGAAGCCCCACATCGGGGCCACTTCGATCCCAGGACCCTGGGATCATGACCTGAGCTGAAGGCAGATGCTTAATGACTGAGCTACCCTGGTGCTCAGCACCATATTATTTTCTAAGCTGCTATTGAAGAATTCATTTGAGTTTATATTTATTGCAATACTGAGGTAATGTGCAGCTTGAATATCACAGATTCTTATTACTTATTTTCTGAGGGTGGTTGTATCAGTCATAAGACAAGAAACCATGTCAATTATTTAATTACAATGTCATATAAAGAGTTGTTAACCAGGAAGGAAATTATTATGTAGTCAGTAACTTGCAGGATAAAAAGAGAACACAGCTCTATGAAGGAGACAGCAGATACCATTCCTAGGGCTGAAGTATCAAAGGGAAGAGGTTAGGATTAATCCTGTCTCTTATGGAGCACATGGAGTCTGAGAGTGAGCATAGAGAAGCTGAATACAGAAAAGAGTGTTTGGAATACACAGATAATGTTAATAATTGTCACAACAGATGCCCTCTAGCTCCTTCCAAAGCTTGTGGAAAAAATAAGTTTTTATTTTCCCGAAACAAAATATGTCATTTGAATTTGTTCCCCCCAAAAAAAAGAATTCTAGGAAAGGAAGATAATGAATGAATTTCTTAAGGACCATTGGTTCATATTTATAGTTTCAATTTTTGTATTTCTGATTTTCGGGAAAATATGTTTAGTAAGTCAATTTTGCCCCCAAGGTGTACTATCTCAAAAAAAAATTTTTTTTTTTGCTTTTCATAAAACTAGACACTAAAGTTTGAAATATCACTGTTAGAATTCATTTTATGCTAAGCCAATGGCAGCTATTAAAATATAACTGTATCTCATTAAAATTAGGTTCTAGTTATAGTTTTCATGCAAGGAAAAGACTGTTTAAAAGTGGCTACAATAAAGTTAGATATTTATTTCTCATATGTAAATAAAGGCCAAAGGTAACACTTGAGAGCTTGTATGGTGACTCCACAATTATTAGGGACTCAAGTCCATCAGGTGTCTACTCAATGTTAGGAGTCACATGAATGTAGTCTGGTCCATAATGGCTGCTAGAGTTCCAGCCATCACATCCATGTTTTAAGCATCAGTTTTAAGGAAGGAAAGAGGAACGCACTGTAGACATGTCTAATATAATTCTGCAAAGGGGCCTGCGGATTTGAAGTTGGGAAATCATGTGCGCAGCTAAAAATTAGGGCTTTCTAAATCTGAGGAAGTTGGGCAAAGTTACTATTGGTGGGGGACTAGTTGTCTTTGCCAGACTATGGGAGGGATATTACCTCATCAGTCATAAGCCTTGGTGTGAATAAGTCTATCACCTCCTTTTTGAAAAAGGGAGATTTCAAAAGTAAAGAAGACTGGCGAGCATATAAGAACACCAGGCAGGGGAGAATGGAGCCTGCTGAATAGGGTGGACAGAGGACATTAAAGACAAACCTCCTCTATTTTATAATTTTACTCAGAGCCAGCACCGGCGTAACTCCATCTTTCTTATTTATTAATTTGTCCGTTTAAAGAATTTGGA
Source organism: Taxidea taxus jeffersonii (assembly GCA_003697995.1). NCBI lineage: Eukaryota > Metazoa > Chordata > Mammalia > Carnivora > Mustelidae > Taxidea > Taxidea taxus. The sequence continues at coordinate 5,917 of RCUC01141363.1, read as the reverse complement.
TTCTATACTAACAGGGAAGGGGGCATGCATTGCTTACATTTATTTTGTTTCAAAATACTGAATTTTTTAAAGAGATTTAATCCTTTGATTGTGCTCCCCCCCCCCTTTTTAAATAGGGAAACACCTTCTAGGCCAAGATGGATTTGATTTCCATGGTTATTATATTCATCCTTGTGAGTGTCTCTCCCTTCTCCTGAACCCCAAAGGGCATGGAAAAATGGCATCATATTGATAAAATGTGATGCCTTCCAAGACATTCTTTAAATATCCTATGTGCAAATATGGTCAAAATGGATAATTCAGACCAACTGGAGTGAACATTTCTCCACAGTTGCTTGGGGTAGAGCTGGCTGGCTTTGCAAAGTAGTTCTCTTTATAAACTCGCAACGTTGCTTTATGACGTGTCTGTGTGGCAAGCCAATTTCTTAAGTGATTTAACTGTATGTATTTAGTATTTTCCAGTACTTTTGCTTTTAGAACTAACATATAGGGGAGCGTGGCTGGCCGTGCTAGGCCTTGCCAGAATCCTGGGTGGAAAGAAACAACGCAAGACTCTCCATTAGATGCTGCGGTTCCCAAAGATTTCACTTTTTCCAGCCACCTCCTCTTTCATATTTTGAAAACTTGAAGCACAGTAAGATAACAATTTTAGGAGGACATTGAGGGAAGAAAGAGATGGTGGAAAAAATTATTAAGATGCAGTCAGGAATTTCATGACGCTCTCAGGTTTGTTGCAGAGAAAATATGTATAGCAGGAAAATGCCTGCAGGCTGCAAGATCCATCACCAATCAAAATGGTGAAGGGGCCGCAAAGGGAGCAACCATCTGGCCTCTTGGGGCAGCTTTCGCTTTCACCCTGTGTTCATTATACCACCCCAGGTCCCTCTGGCCCATCCCCAGGTCTAGGTAATAACATAGACTTCTCCCAGGGTTGTTGGTGCGATCGGGAATAGGATCTGTATTGCACAGGCTGCAGAGGGACAAGGTCATCGAGAAAACTACTTCTAGCAAACTAAAATGAGCCCTATCACTTCGGGGAAAATGTCCCAGGATCCCCAATCTCTCCTTCCTGCTTTTTCCATCACAGGGGCTTGTCCCCCACACACCCATTCCCCCCTCCCTCTGTGCCCTGTTGTCCTCCTCCCTTTGACTCTTCCTTCTCCTCAAGGGCAGCATAAAGGCTGATGGGAGCTTAGTTGCCTTCCCATGAGACGTATGAATCCTACATTAAAACCGGGATAAAAACTAAAGAGAAGAAGCTCTGTGGTGGAATTTGAGGCAGAATGAATCACGGAAAGAGCCGACCAGTAGAGCCAAAGAGAGCTGGAATGGGTTCCCAGTTCTGTCACTTAAAGACGGACTGTATGGGCAAGTTTCTTGTCTTTTCTGACTCATAGTGTCTTCACTTGTAAAACTGAAACAATCATACCTGTCTTCTTTTTGAGAATGAATTGAAACACTGTATATAACAAATTAGTACAATATCTGATGCATAGTTGGTGTTCAGTAAATATTAGTCCTCTCACCTGATCCTAAGGGAGACAGGAGTTGCTGGGGTGAGTTATGGGGCCTCCCCAGTATTTTGATCTCCTGGGAGCAGTATGTGTTCGTTTCTGTGTATATGTGTGTGTGTGTGTGTGTGTGTGTGAGAGAGAGAGAGAGAGAGAGAGAGAGAGAGAAACTGTGAATAAGTTTAGGGGGAGTAAGGTTATGTAATTGCATTGATTTTTCCCTGTCTTCTTAAGTCCTTTTGTTATCTGCAGTGTTCTGGTATGAAGGAAAATGGAAAGGAAAACAAGAATTTTTGATAAACAAAATGTCCGAACCAAGGAAGCAGAGTGGTTTGGAGCTTATTTCCCCCACATGCTGATCAAAACCTAATGAAATCATCTTCCTAGGTTCCTTTTGTTTTTTAGACCCACTTTCTCTTTTGGATGGTGCCAGGCAGGTGACACATTTTGTTTCTGTGAGCTTCATTTTCTGTGCTGGCTATCCTGGGACCAGCATTCTTTTGTCACATGTGTTAATATCACTGTCTTAGGATCTGTCAAAATGAAGAATTGCTTGCTTTCTGTGCCAGAGCTGATCCGAGAGTCTGTCTTATTTGCAAAGATTCAGACCTTCCTCGGCACCAAAATACAGAAACGAGGCATAGGTGTTAGAGCTCTTTTTGTCCTTCATCAAACGCAATATTCAGTGTTGTGATATTATCAGCCGACTGAATTCAGGGGTCTCCTGTGGTCTGCAGGGTCCAGCGTCAGGTCAGGAGCTGCTCCCTTTGTGACGGGGGGCCAGTGAGACAGAGCCTCTCATCCAGACCTGAATCCCACTTCAGGAGATGAAGGAGGTCCTAAGACGCCTAACAGTAATCTTTCTTGGACCCTAGAGAATAATCTTCACCCTGGGTGAAACCGACTCTTGCCTCTCTCCAAGGTAAAAACTCCTTACCCTTCTGCCCATGATGAGATTTTATCAACCTGCCCTTCTGTTTTTTTTTGGGAAAATCATGAGCCATGTTTTTACAAAAATTATTTTGAAGATAGATAATATCTATCCTAATATCTAGTATGGAATATAAATATGCATGATTAAATATAATACATACTAATACATAATGAATTAGTATTGGTAATTAAAATAATTAAAAATAATAAATAATAAATATAAGAGATACCATAATAATATATAATACATAAATATAAAGTATATTTATAGATAACAGATATTATCTATATTATCTATCTTCCATATTATAGTTATTATATATTATATATGATAATATATTCGGTAATACATAACTATAATATATAAATAGATAATATTTATCCAATTGTATATTATTTGTGTTATCTAATATTAAATTAGTATCTATATTATCTATCAGTATAGCTATAGATACAGATAGAGATAGAGATAATACAAGGAATTAAGTACAATAGTTACGTAAAGAACATCAAGCAAAATCTGAGCATCTTCATCCCCAGGAAGATCTACAGATAATTTACCAGGAAAGTTTATAGGCCAGGGTTGTATTCTTGGCTTGACATCTAGGGCCCCAATTTATTCACACTTCATTCCCATCATAAAGAAAAGTGGATACATGTTAGGTTATAAGCAGTTTACCCCCTCTGTGGGTTTTCCTGATAATATTCATAATATTCTCTATTGAATTCCTTCGGCAGGTGTTCTTAACCGTAGGCTAATGGGCATTCAGTAAGTCTGGCCTGTTACCATATCTTGAATAAAATATATTATGACCAAAGATATTTGATCAATTATTTCAATAAAATTAGTTTCACTTGAGATAGTAAGATCTTTGCCTTTAATACCACAGCTTCAGAGAACTGTCAAAGGATCCATGACACCAAAAAGTTGAGAATGCTTAAGAGAGTAAAAATGTCTTTCTACATTACCAGCAGTTTCATTAATTGAATTGTCACAGGTCTTAGTTCTGTCTTCTGTGGTCTCACCATCATGCCTCTGTTGGATTGCACCGTGTGTGATTGTTGATCTTTGGGCAGAACACTACTTTTAATACGGTAATAGTGCGATTCATAGTGGAAATTTTCTTCAAATTTATTTCAGCATTTACTGAACAGCTCTTATGTGCTAGTTACGATCTAGTCAAAGAGGACACTAGGTCAAAATATATATATATATATTACTGCTCTCTACCAAGTTACAATCTAAGAGATGTGTGTGTGTGTGTGTGTGTGTGTGTATAATGAGTTCTTGATTTATGTTTCCCCCACAGATCTTGGAGGCATCTGAGGTTTAATGAGGACTTTCCAGCATTCCAGACTGCTGCCCTGCAATGAAGCTGTGAGTCACAGTCTCTGGGTCTAAGGAGTTGGCAACAATGTGGAACCCCAGGACAGCCAACCTGACTAACCTTCAGTCGGAACAGAATCCCAAAATGAGTCTGGCCTGAAATCAGAGCAAGCCTAGAGAAAGACTAGTTTGTTAATGGAAACGGCAAAGGAGAGAAGGGGTTGCAACAAATTGCAACAGTCTTTCCACCATTCTAAGGAGCCCACCTTCCTTATCAACCAGGCCGTTCTCTGTGGTGACTCCCATTCTATCCTTTTGCCAGACACAGAGAATGTCAGTCATGCAGGAAAAATAAAGACAGGACCTCAGAAAACGAGACCTGGAACGGTAATACTCTCAAAACAGTCCAGTAGGAGAATTATGTCGGAAAGTCAGCCCAGCCCCCCGGTGATCCCATCCCGCAGGCCTGGATTCCGGGTGTGCTATATCTGTGGCCGAGAATTTGGGTCCCAATCAATTGCCATTCATGAACCCCAGTGCTTGGAGAAGTGGCGGATTGAAAACAGCAAGTTGCCCAAGAACCTGAGGAGGCCAGAGCCCTCTAAACCTCAGCCTCTCGGGGGCAGTGGGTCCTACAATCTTCAGGCAGTGAACGAGGCAGCATTCCAAAGTTCCCAGGCTCAGCTGCTGCCCTGTGAATACTGCGGCCGCACCTTCTTGCCAGATCGGCTTCCCGTTCACCAGAGAAGCTGCAAGCCCAAGGATGACGGGCCCAGAGCACCAACCCTCAGCAGTTCTGGTGATCGTACTGGTCCCAGGAAGGTTCCTGGTGGCATCTCAGTCCGACCAAAGACTCTCATCTGCTACATTTGTGGTAGGGAGTTTGGCACTCTGTCCCTTCCCATTCACGAGCCCAAATGCCTGGAAAAGTGGAAAATAGAAAATGACCGGCTCCCCAGGGAGCTCCGCCGACCACTCCCACAGAAGCTTCAGCCACTTCCCACTGGACAGTCCAACCAAGAGGGGCCAAGTCAAACCCAGCTGGTGCCCTGTCCAAACTGTGGCCGGACCTTTGCCCCTGACCGCCTTCTGGTACACCAGAGGAGCTGTAAAGCTCAACCTAGTGGGCCAGAGATTCAGAATCTAACCTTAGGGAGTAAAGATGCCCTAAAAGAATGCGCTAATTCCAAACAGCAAAGGAACACGGCAGCACCCACGGTGACTGATAAGGTAATCCATGCCACATGAGATGCATTGGGTGGACCTATGGGTACATTGAGAGAAAACTATTACCAGGGGATATGAGAGAAATGAGAGAATGAGAGAAAACTATCCCCAGAATCAGCTGCCCCAGCCCCTAGGATGGTTTCTTTCAGTGCCTCAAGTCTGCCTCAGTGCAGCCTGTCCCGGGTTGACCCCTGTCAGACCCTCTATCTCAGTTGGCAAAGTCGATCTAAGAACATCCCTGCCTCGTGGGTTTGTAGTCCTCTTCCACTCTGCCTCCTAAAAGAAAGAAAGATGGACGTCCTTCTTCCCTGATTCCTCATACCAATAATCCTTGGGAGAGACTGTTATTTGAAAATGAGTCATTAATGCTGTGTCTACATTGCAGAGATATAATTCCCATTCCAACAGCCAATATTTATTACCGGTTTATTTTAGTCATCTACCTTAGGAATTCGTTCTTGGCGACGCCGGGTTATGCTGAGTTTATCTTACTAAAATAGAATCTGTGTCAAAAACCCCAAATGACTTTAGCAACAATTAGGCACTGGAGCCCTCACAGAAAGAGACATGCTCCTCCAATACAGCATCTTTTCTTTTAACGTGATTATGATATGCAGGACATAAGCCCCAGGGCACACTCTGAACCCACAAGGTGTGGGTTCATGATTCTGGGAAGGGCTCAGTTCTCACTGCTGCTCTGTGTCCCGTGTTTGGGTTGGCCAGCAGGCACTGCTCCCCACTTGGGGACTTGGGAATAAGCATGATGCCGTGGGTCCCTAACCCGTATGGTGAAGTTTTGTTTACCTGAAGGTTCACCATCAACCATAACTGGGCAAGAATGCTTATGAGGTTGACTCCCCACAAGACGTGGTCCTTGTGCTTTGTCCTGCCATTAAGCCCGGGGCGGAGGGGGGGGGGG